>JAMKCH010056808.1:0-10053 GCA_023653785.1 Ophioderma brevispina | reverse complement strand
CCCTAATTTCATGACTGATCGGGTAGGAGATATGATGATCTTCATGCATCATACAGAATGTTAGGTCTGAGATATTCCATTGAGGAGAAAATGAAATAGGAATGAATAGGACTTGTATTTACCGGTGTTAAATCTTCTAGATTGCTTTGGTTATTTTATAATATGACTGAATATTGAAAACTGAAGAAATTGATGTTCAAAATAATATCAACTCTTATTCTAGATTTTCAGGGGACAAAAATATAGTGCATATATTGAACATTTCTAAAATATTAACTGTACTAACTATCTTACACATCAATCAACCTGTTAATAATGCCATGTCAGAAATTCAGAGACAGATTTAGAGGGGACCAAATGGACTGCTAACGTTGACGATCAAAAGCCCACACCATTGGCCGCATCACAGAGTGACATATTCGGCATTTTAGACTTTTTGGAGAAATTTGGCATATATGTTTGTTTTGTACTATTCTAAAAATTCACCCCCCAAAAAACTCAAAGTGGCTTAATTTGTAAGATATTAACTAATTATGATGTATTTGTAAAGCTTTATATTGTCCGCATCACATTACAACATATTTGTCATAAATCTATTATGCGCAGGCCAATAGCATTGTATCTGCATTGTGAAGTATTCACCGTTTCACATAGTGACATATTTGTGCAAATGCTTCACATAACGGCGTATATATGCATGTTCTTTTCATGTTGGAGTTGCTATTTATCATTTTCACATAGTGACATATTTTATTTAACATCATTTTTTTGCGCATCTAATTTTCAAATTTTCTAAAGCAGCTTCAAGTTTTTTTTTGTAAATCTAGACATGTTTTGAAGCCATTTGGGGCTAATAACACAACAAAAACCTGACCCCTGTTTACAGATTTAAAAAAAAACCTCATGTCTAAAGAAATATTGCCAATCCCTAATTCATTTGGGTCCACATTTCCTTGTAACACAACTTATATACGCTTAGTATTCCCCTGCCACAGTAACATTCAAAGACTGTATATTATGCACATCCATCTTTTTTGACTCCTTGTTCAATTATGTATACGACTCTTACATTTAGTATTCAGAAATCTGCCATGCATTGAAGCTTTTGACAGAAAAAAGAATATAAAGGTGCTTTTATACATTGAGAATCAAACTTAAAGAGACGTGAGAATGTTTCCGGAAAAAAATGTGCCCCAATTTTTGCTTATATTGTCTGCATCACATTACAACATATTTTTCATAAATCTATTATGTGCAGGCCAATAGCATTGTATCTGCATTGTGAAGTATTCACTGTTTCACATAGTGACATATTTGTGCAAATGCTTCACATAACAGCGTATTTGTACATGTTCTTTTCATGTTGGAGTTGCTATTTTGTCATTTTCACCACAGCAGCCGACAACATCCCGCTGAGCTATTGTTATGAGTGTCATTGATCAAATAAGAGTCTCTTCAACAGACTTTAGTAGGCGTCTGTAGAAATTGATATTCGGGTTTTAAAAACAAAAATATGTGACCGTTAGAAGTTTTTTCTGTTGAACAGTTTCGGGTGGTATAAAAGGGACCATTTTAGACAAAAAAAATTCTACACGGTCATCAATTTTTCTTGGGAAATGCGAAGTAAATGTCCGTGTTTTGAAATGGCAGCAGTGCGTGACCTGATGTTGGTGTAATCCATGCACAGCGGGAGTTTGCTGGCTGCTGTACATTTTCACATTGTGACATATTTTATTTAACATCATTTTTTCGCATATCTAATTTTCAAATTTTCTAAAGCAGCTTCAAGTTTTGTTTTGGTAAATCTAGATATGTTTTGAAGCCATTTGAGGCTAATAACAAAACAAAAACCTGACCCCTGTTTACAGATTTTTTTTAAAACCTCATGTCTAAAGAAATATTGCCAAGCCCTAATTCATCTGGGTCCACATTTCCTTGTAACACAACTTATATACAAAGTATTCCCCTGCCACAGTAACATTCAAAGACTGTATATTATGCACATCCATCTTTTTTGACTCCTTGTTCAATTATGTATACGACTCTTACATTTAGTATTCAGAAATCTGCCATGCATTGAAGCTTTTGACAGAAAAAAGAATATAAAGGTGCTTTTATACATTGAGAATCAAACTTAAAGAGACGTGAGAATGTTTCCGGAAAAAAATGTGCCCCAATTTTTGCTTATATTGTCTGCATCACATTACAACATATTTTTCATAAATCTATTATGTGCAGGCCAATAGCATTGTATCTGCATTGTGAAGTATTCACTGTTTCACATAGTGACATATTTGTGCAAATGCTTCACATAACAGCGTATTTGTACATGTTCTTTTCATGTTGGAGTTGCTATTTTGTCATTTTCACCACAGCAGCCGACAACATCCCGCTGAGCTATTGTTATGAGTGTCATTGATCAAATAAGAGTCTCTTCAACAGACTTTAGTAGGCGTCTGTAGAAATTGATATTCGGGTTTTAAAAACAAAAATATGTGACCGTTAGAAGTTTTTTCTGTTGAACAGTTTCGGGTGGTATAAAAGGGACCATTTTAGACAAAAAAAATTCTACACGGTCATCAATTTTTCTTGGGAAATGCGAAGTAAATGTCCGTGTTTTGAAATGGCAGCAGTGCGTGACCTGATGTTGGTGTAATCCATGCACAGCGGGAGTTTGCTGGCTGCTGTACATTTTCACATTGTGACATATTTTATTTAACATCATTTTTTCGCATATCTAATTTTCAAATTTTCTAAAGCAGCTTCAAGTTTTGTTTTGGTAAATCTAGATATGTTTTGAAGCCATTTGAGGCTAATAACAAAACAAAAACCTGACCCCTGTTTACAGATTTTTTTTAAAACCTCATGTCTAAAGAAATATTGCCAAGCCCTAATTCATCTGGGTCCACATTTCCTTGTAACACAACTTATATACAAAGTATTCCTCTGTCACTGTAACATTCAAAGACTGCATATTATGCACATCCATCTTTTTTGACTCCTTGTTCAATTATGTATATGACTCTTACATTTAGTATTCAGAAATCTGCCATGCATTGAAGCTTTTGACAGAACAAAGAATATAAAGGTGCTTTTATACAATGAGGATCAAACTTAAAGAGACGTAAGAATGTTTCCGGAAAAAAATGTGCCCCAATTTTTCCTAAGCTTCTTTTATATTTAGAATGCTTACCAATGTATTAAATCACACCGAAGAGAATAAGCCAAAAATACAATCTTTAAAGGGGGATGGCCCGATTTAAGGATATGAAGTTTTCATCTTGATAGATTGGCCTTCACCCCAAAACCCCATCTGTAAAGTTTTGCGCCAATATTTCAATCCGTTTTGCTGTGAGAGCTAAAAACGTGATTTTTTAAGCCCCATAGAGCACTGTGTAAAATTAATATTGGTCGACCAAATTGGGGCACATTTTCGCTCATACCTTCCACACCAAACATCCTTTGGCTCTAAGATTTCAGAGAGCAAATGAGAAAAATAGTAGCTTCTTCTGATACCAAAATGTTGAGCACTTCAGGTAAAATCTGGGGCTTCTGGGGACGAGGCTTTAGCGATCGGCCATGGATCCTTTAAGTTACAAACATTTATTTTGAATTTCTGGTTGCACTGCACAACTATGTGACTAATTGAGGCACCAGGCACGTTCACAACGTATGCTTTTGGTTTCATTTGTTTGTCGACTAAACTTCAAAACAAGTCTCAGTAGGTATTCTACAACTCAAGTGAAACTGCATCCCAGAAATCTCATGTTCGCTATGAGCTGACGTCTGTGAAATATCTTTTTTGATTGCTGCTCCAAGTTGGCATAATCATTGAAAAATCTGAAATTTTGGCACTAAAATAATGGAACTGCTGAAGCAAATATCAGTGCAAGAAAATTAGATTTAATTTTTAGATAACTGTAAAAGAGATTATTTTGTTGGCAAGATTGTTGAAAACAACAAAACCTCACATTTTTATAGTAATAAATATTCATAAAATGATTACTCGTCGATGTACCGATACTTTGCAATGAAAGATGATTGTGCAATTGAATTTCACCAATTGAAATCTGTTATAAATGGGTTCAAATAAAATTGCACCTTCAAACATTGGTTGTCTTGAAATTCTCATTATAAACACGAGACTTCCATTAGTGTATGCCACCACAATAAGGCATTACATTGCTTCCCATGTTAACTGTACGAAATGCGCCGATTGTGTCGGAAGAGAGAAGACCTTCAGAAGGCTGGTTAATGTGCCCACTTCTACGGAGTGGACAACACAAGAAACGGAGAAAGTGACACTGGGTTAAAGAAGTCTCTTGTCTGCAGCGTGTAGGTAATCAGCTCCAATGCATAGGAAAAATTAGGGCGTCCATATTGAGCACTCGTTTTGTATCAGTGGTGCAATACAATACTCCTGAATCCACTGTAAGGTTTTTGATCTATACATGCTACCTTTTCACTGATTGAGATGAACTAGCAAAAAAGTTGTTTGGTGCTACGCGTTTTTGTATTTATATTCACACCAGCTTGTGAACAAACACTGTTTTTTAATTGCATTCAGTGTTTTTTTTTTTGGTGTTCTATATTCTTCAAAATAATAACTATGTGCTAGCCACGTCCCCTTTTGTGAGAAGAAAATGCTGTTTTGTACGCGAGTCTTATCTGAAACTCCTTTTTGGTGAGAAATCTAACCCTCTAACGTGTTTCGATTTTTGATTCATGGCATATTATTCAATGAAGAGAGCCCATTGGTCCTCACACCCTGGATGAATTTGCTTTTGGTTTCTTACATAATAGCCATTAGGTCTCTGTATTATGACTATGTACATTGAATATTTTGTTTGAAATAATCATTAAAAATCTGTGGTTGTTAATTTATTGTTTGTACTAACATATTCCAAGACACTACACTATCAGTGATTTGCTAAATCTTAAATTAGAAAATCATCAAAATCAATTTTTGCATTTCTGTAACAAGTAATAGGTATCCTAACATATCCTACAAGTGCTAAGACTGAAAGCAACCTATAAGGAAAATCATGCACTTTAGTCTTACTCTCCATAAGGCCAGACCTACCAAACATGTACTTGAATGGATTTATTTTTTTTGAGCCCTGCTGTTTTCTCCTTTTTTTTCCTGTTACGTTTTCAGTTGCAAAAAACATAACTTATGAGAATTCTACAGACTTGTCCTTCAAATCTAACTAGTTTCAGGAAAAAAGAAAAAAAAAAAAAAAAAGAAAAAAAAAAAGAACGAAAAAAAAAAGAAGAAAAAAAAAAAAAAAGAAAGAACACCACACCCCCCCCCGTTCTCCCCTCTTTTTGCCTCTTTTGGGTGATCCCTGTCGCCTTTGTCGATACGCCCGTTACACACAATCCCCTCCCCTCCCTGTCCCTGTTCCCATCTTTCCCTCTCATCAGTCTCAGCTCCACTACCCCCGCCACCTGATTACCTTGACAACCACCTTAGTACTCAGCTGTCACCCAGAATGACAAATTAATCCCAGAAAAAAAAGAATGTAGCTACACACTGATGAGTTGGGTAAATATGTCACCCCTGATCACCCATAAGGGGTAGCTTGCCATCATATACACATCTGGCCATCTGGATGTGACGCGCTCTGTTCATACATTGGCTATCTGATCGCCACTGGTCATAGTACTTGAACAGCCACTAGACATTTTGAAGAACTACCATTGCACTTCCTTCTCAGTACAAAACGCCTCTCAAATAACAACGACCTTATATAAAGCATCCATGTCCTCATTATTATGTGTTTTATACTGATAGTCAAAAGAATGATATTTTCAGCTTCGAGGAACTGTGCTCTTAGCGTTATGGATTTACAACATCAACAAACTGGAAAGGAACTTAAGGCTGACTTCAAATTCAGCCGGGATCACTTTCATACATTCCACAACTGGGGCATCAACATTACCTTAAAATGATATAAAGACTCGCTATAGCTATATCAGATGACAAGAAATTGGGATAAAGTCCCCGCTTTGACTGCACAACTTTGGCTACAAATTAGAATATTCCTACATTGCACTACAGCAAATTGAAAATTAATAAAATTTTTTTTTTTTTTTTTTTTTTTAATTTCAAATTACATTTGACTGATATTTGAATTAATTCATAAAGCAATGAATTATTCATTTGCATAAAAAAAAAGATGTGGATTCTGTCATTCCCACTTAATACCTTTGTACTAATATTTCCCACAAACAAATTAAATATACATGATACTAAAGGTGCTTTTTTGTGGTTTCTTATAAATTCTTGATAAAAGGTTATTTCCAATTTTCATTTATTCATGAATGGGCATTACATAATGTAAAGTAAACATCTCACACTTCTCACTTCATTAACACACACCCTGCAAACAGAATCCTTGCAGAAATTAATTCTGAGGCTCAAGTCGATCAAATTTTCATTAAAGAGGACTTGTTACACCTTATCAAAGAAGATGTATCGTCTTGTCAGTGCAAGAAGTTTGTAAGTGCAATAGCTGCTAGTTGTTTTGGGAAATTCCCATTAAACCTAGTATTATCTAAGGTCTATGTCATTGGCTCTTTAAATAATTCTTCAGGCAATTCACAAGCCAGTTTTGCCTGAGAACCATTTCAAGAGCCACTGACTCAAGGGAAAGATAAATTGAGTGTTATCCTAATGCATGTAGCACACAATGTATCACTGGCAAGCGCACTGATGTATCACATGCAGCTATTGCGCTTACCATTCTTGCACTCACTACCGCGATAGCATGTACTGTTAATACGAAGAATGTCCTATCCAGACTTTTGCAGTAATCGTTCGCAACATGACCGTCTCTTTTAATAATTCAAAAAAATACTGCTTAACTTGCGTCATCCCCCTGCAGATGGCAGTCTGGACATGACCTTAGATGACCTTTGACCTTGGTCTTTGACATCATCCACATATGAAGGAACCGCCTAATACTGCAACTAACCCCCAAGTCTACCACCATTTCTTCATGGGAGTACCTGTGAAGTAGCTGTAAGTAGCCACGGAGTACCCACCCACATGGGTTACCATCGCCCGGCCGCAAAAGGAGTTTGGGGTAATCATCCACCTAGGTGCACACACCGTAGCCTGACCATTATTCACCACCCCTTGCTGGAGTTACCACCTGCATGAGTACTCCCATGCAAAGGAGCTTTGAATTCGTTTAGTGATATTATCCATTATTTAACATTTTGGTCACATATGTTATATGTTTTTGAGACAATGTCATATATAGAGGGGGTTTTTTGGTGATGCTCAACTCAAATACAGACGTACTAAGCTTGAAAATGAATCAGAAAGGTCAAAACACAATGGAATGTTTGCGCCCTCTATGGTCCAAGTGCTGCCCTACTAGGCAGCCGTAGATAGTACCTTTGAAGGTACTCCCAGGCAGATTAGCTGCAGAAGTACTTCTACTACTGGTGGCTTATAGGGTACCGGTCGTCACTGCAGGCAACTGCAGAGTACACTATCGGATGGGTACTGCTAAGTAAACATAACGCTATCCACCCAGTTGGGCTGTGTACTTCGCCAGTAACTTAAGTTTAGGTACTGCATCAATAATCCATCAAGGGGGTACCCTGAGTAAGAGCTAAGAGTACACCTGGAGTAGCCTAAGCTCTGGGTTACCCCATGAGTAGGAATCTTGCTGTGTAGTTTAATCGGATTCAACTTTTCGAAGACCAGAAAAACGAAAACCTAACCAAAAACGAACACACATACGAACGTGACAATTTTGTGCCCTCGCAATATCCCCTATGCTTTTCAAGTCAGGGGATAAAAACGGCTGAATAAAACACATAATATCAAGACCACAATCAATCTTGATGCCGGAATTTGGGATTGTTTACCCACCTGCTAATATCCTGTGCAAATTTTTAACAAATGTTGTCATCAGCAAACCATGATTTTTGTCTCTAAAAAGCTAATTTACACAGACCTCTAGAGATTGGGCAATAGAGGGGTGCTTAACATGCAAGATGTGACTTTTTGTAGCCTTATTGTCAAGATGTCCCTCATGATATTGACATCTAATAGTAAAGAAAAACCATGGTGCTAGAATGAGCGTTAACACCCCCCAAGGACGTGATCTACTGACCACCAGACACTCATTAATGTACTGGGGACAAAACCCATTCACAGTCTTATAGAAATATAGAAGAGCCTTGAATTTATATGACAATATTTACTTTCAGTCAGGAGTAGTTGTGTGAGCAATCTAGGCTATTTCGCCCATCGAATGGTTACTAACTCCTGGGTTTCCCTACTGGATCACCCGCACCTTTTGGATGTTATTGCAGGCCGAAGACTTTGTGTAGTGATCATTTTTATCGTGGTGCAGGACTCAAACGTGTGATCCAGTTGATATAAGTAACGACCGGATTAAACGTAACACTTCGCTGGCGAATTGGAATAGGACACTTATTTTGAAGCTTTTGGAGTATGGTTGAGTTTCTTCTGATACTTCGATGAGCACGGTTCAGTAAATTATCATCCACCCAACTTATTTATACTCACATATCATTCCAGGCATTGATTCTATGCCTAATTAACTTCCACAAATCAAATAAAAATTGGCCATAAGAGCGTATACTAATTGGCGGGGGAGTTTTCTGAGTAATATTATTCATCAAGGCTGAAAGTATTAATGGCTGCAGACTAAAATATCTATAATAAATGAACGTTAGTAATGTCCAGGAATAATTCCCAGGTGAAAAAAATGTTCATAGATAGATTCTTTTTCCTTTTTTAACTCCCATATAATTTTCACCATATGAATTAGAGCACAATTTTTGGATCAAGGGCTCTAGTACCAGGGGCAACAATTTGTCAGTTTATTTTGTTATTTCCACACAAATTTCTGGGAAGTAGGCGTGAGGTAAGATTTCCAAAACGATCTCGCTACAGTTCAGTACCCATAGTACCTGCTTGCATTAAAATAATATCCTAATTATGCCAATTTTCATTTTACAAATTTAATACTTGTTCTAGCATTTGTACAATCTGATCATAATTTTATTTTTAAAAAAAAATGTTGAAATAGTGTCCATTATATAATATGATTCAGTCAGATAATGATAATTATGTCTACCAGGCTTTATAACTTGAAGGGTAGGCTATGAGGTACCATCATTTGTTAATTAAATAATCATTTCACCTTTTTATATGTCCAGAAGATAGCTTGGGTAGGAAATACTTGTAAAAAAAACAAGTAAAATTCATTTTTCAGTTACCGTTGCTATGGCAACGGCGGCCATCTTGGATTTAAATAGAAAAATTTCTTACCAAATTTTTCTCAGCCCTTTAAAAGCTATTTTCACCAAACCAGCTTTCTTAAGTAATGATTGAAATTAGCTTATAATACCCACAGAAGCTTTTTTTTCAACTTCGCTTTGTAAGGGTTCTAGTGGGGTTAAAAAGTTGCAACATCGGTAAAAAATGCGCATTTTTTGATGTATGTACCTCTCGTCGTGGCCGAAACAAAAACGAAATCAAATTTCCCTCTGTAGGTTGTGAATAGGTTGTCTCATTTGTTTCCAATTTCATATAGCTAAAGTTTCTGTTATGCCGTCGTGTGCGCTTGCACCATGACGCGATGCAACGCACAACGCAACGCGAGTTATCCAGAGCATAAATTTTAATTTTGTTCTGAGTATAATTTTGTATGTTATGCTGTTTCTGCTTGTGTACCTGAGTTTTTGTACATATCATTACAGGTAGGATTTAAATGTTAGTATTTGGACAGGCGGTTTACAACGCGCCTCATGTGGGTGGCTAGCTGCGGCGAGTTCCGTCCATAGTATCGGCGGGACTTTTGTTCATCACTATAGGCAAAAATTATTCGGCTTTTGTTTATCCGCACTGGAAGTATTCTGTTTTACCTCGCGCCTCTCCCCACAAGGTGCGCCACGGGTCAAATTGCGCATTGCGTGTGCTGCGGTTTGTTTGCTGCTTGCCGTTGCGCCCGCATTGGTCTATATCAATTGCAGTGTGAGGAGTCTTGCATTTGGTTGTCC
>JAMKCH010056802.1:0-22081 GCA_023653785.1 Ophioderma brevispina | reverse complement strand
ATGATTCGGGCTAAACCATGGAGGCTTTATAGTGAGAAGCAGGATATTGTAGCGGCACGAGGTTGTACTTGGTAACCAGGTAATTTATGGAGCACCAGGTGTGATGTGTCATGACGGCGTAATCTGCAACAGACGACGCAGCCGTGTTCTGTACTCTGAACATTCGCTATTTCTTGCTCTGCCAGATGGAAGATCAATGAGTTGGAACAATCCAGCTTTGACGTAACAAACGCGTGGATTAGTCTAACGGTGGAAGCTTCATTAAGAGCGGCCAATGGCACATATTCACAAAATATGAAATTTCTTCAATTTGCTCTCAAATGATAGCTAGCGCCATTGGAAGAACAGAGATATACTTTACAATATAAAACTAACCATACCCAAAAACAGATAGGGACATTGATATGAGGATAAAGCATCAAGGGTAATTTGTAGGCAAAACTTTTAAGTTTCCAACCTGATAATCAAACAAATGTGATATTACATGAATATTTTGCCTCGTACTCACTGATATAAAACCACAAAGGTATAGACCGATCAAACAGTGTGCATAACATGCATCCGGCGTGTGTTTTCTCGTGTGTTAAACGCCATTTTCGTCGTCTGCTGAAGTTAACGTCGCCAGAGCGCGACTCAAATTAAAAATCGTTCTGTTTACCATAAGGAAGCTGATTTGGTCTTAATCCAGTTCGGCGTGAGGGCGTTGCGGATATAAAAGCTACAACCATGCAAAAATATCGATTTTGAAAAAATCTTGAAGGGCGCACTATTTTTAAATGTGCCAGTGTCTTTTAAGATAGGCCGAATTGGACTCGATATTTCTGATGCCTGAAAAGCAGATTTGCCAGATTGTGACATGGTGGCTTTGGAAGGCATATGTAGATCTCTTGGTATGATCTTGCTAAGTAGTATTGAAAAATTTGAGGCATTTTGAAATTATTAATCATTAAAAAACAAACAAGAACAATATTAAAAACAATACAAAACAAAAACCGCTTTTGAGTTGTTGTATATGATTATTATAAACAAAACGACAGCCTCATTTAACAAACAAGAATATGACCAATATCTAGTTAGATTAGGTTGATATTTTCAAAAAAAAAGATCTAAAATAAGAAGACAAGATATTTAGTGAGCATTGAGGATTTTACCCAGTCGGTCAGCTCCACCTTTTAACCCATTGTTTTGTTAACATTTGTAACTTTGATCCCGGTCTGAACAGAGGGAGACATATCAGATCGAATGGCAGAGGGTGCAATGGAGCCAAAGTCCTTTGTGTGCTTTTCTAAAAAGTATGAATGAGCGTAAAATGCAAACATGGTAAATTCGTGTTCTCTCCTCGTTGCGTAAATTTATGTAAATCAGTGAATAAGTAGCGTATTTTTGACAACATCAAACCTAATTATTAAACGCATGGTACTTTTATACGAGGCAAAATTTGCCATTAGGCAGAAAGCGCATATCCATGAGATTCGAATGAATTATACACCACAGAATTGGCTGGGCCGTGAGATTGGGCTCTCTCTTAACACTACGACGTACATGTATTAATCTTTAAGGGATTTTAGAAAAAAAATAGGTTTAAATTTTAGGTTGTTTTTTTGTTTTTATTCAAAAATATTGAATGATATCAAGGTATCAAATAGTAATAGAATGTGACTTTGAGGGAAAAAATAGATTCTAGCTCCTATACATACAAATGTTAAAAATATGGAGAGCAAATAATAACCCCAAGTTTGAAAAAGATATTCTTCGCAAGCTCCAACGTTCTCACCTTGTCTTATCCGTTTGCCGACATAGTTTTACATATGAATATTATAGGACATAAATTTGCACTACTTAGTGAACAATTTGATTGAATGAATCTGTAACTACATTCTTTTTGTAGGCACAGCCGGTAATAAACCCAACGACAGAACAAGCCACCATTTCCTCAGGTGTGTTAAACATATTTACTTATTATATTGCCTGGTTAAATATTTTAATATCCTATTTTAATGTTAAATCGTCGTCCTATTAAAATTGTGCAATTCGTATCCGTCTGGGGGTCTAAACAACATTGAATTGGAAAAGTGTGTAAGGATGACGTTTTCAAAAACCATGGTCATTCGGTGACAGAGGACATGCCCACAAGTATAGGGAGGTCTTTGGGTGATAAATTTTCTTACATTCCAAAAAATGATGGTCTTTGGGTGAAATATTTCCAAAAGTTCTAAAAAATAGGGGTTATTCGGAATTTTTTTAAAATTTTTCCAACAACAAGGTGGTCTTTAGGGTACAGGGCCAATTTAAAAAGGTGACGGGGCTTAATGTGGTTGACAACGATGCGCAAATGGGGTTTTTAACCACAGTAACAGCCTTGTGGCCGCCGTCTTTACACATGTCTTATCCTATGGCAACACAAGAAGATTAAAGGATTGTTACAATACCGTGTTTGTGTACCGGGAATTTCATTAAAACATCTATTTAGTTCGAGCTATTTTGGTTTACGGTCATATTGAATTTTAAAAAAAGACCGACCATTGTATCTACTGTTAAATGTATTGTACTTCTGAGCAACATCAAATATGAGATGGAAATGGGGCCAATTGTGTGTTCTGTGATACCAGGGAATACGTTAAAGACAGTATAATTATTAAGTTTAGCCGACAATCTTGATTTTCTGTGTGGCGGCCAGCATCATTGTCATTCGTCCAGCCTTGTTAGCAACAAAAAATAAATAAATAATAAACAAATAAATAAACTGTGCAATGTCTATGTTTTTTTGATACCATGAATTCCATTTATACCATTTATTATTGACGGCTAATTCAGTGTAGCAACCACCTTGATTTCATGCCATATTGTCGTTATATTTTTTCTGGATCTCGCTTGGAGCGACAATAGAGATTATGGTATATAACAATTACCTTTTTTGAATGGGATTAAAACCCTTCATAAGTCTTGGCTTCAAACCAGGCCGCCATCTTGAAATTCACAGGGACACTAATTTCCTTATATTTGTCCTATGTGTGTGAGACTGTGAACACAGCATGTTGTCTGTTGCAATAACTAAAACACACGTAATTGGTAATTTTGTGGGTTCAAATATCCTCTTAGTATACAGTAATCTTCATATACTCATTCAATGAACCAATGAGTCTTATATCTCATTTAGATCATAATGGAAGAGAGAAAAAGAGGAGCGATAGCAAGAAAAAAATTGAAAGTGAAGAGGGCGAATCCAGGGTAATCCGTCGTATCCACAACATGGATCTATTGCAATCATTTTCAATTTTCCTGTGTTATTTGCAAACAAGATATAGGAAAATTATCAGAAAAATGCGACATTTTTGATCCAGATTTGATGGCTAAACCAAATTATGCTCTATCTATGATTGATGTAAATTTGTTTATGTTTATGGCGCCCCCTGTTTGGTGTAAGAGAGCACTGGCATGCAAAAGTCACCTATACTTTGGCATGGGGAAATTCTGTTTTTTTTTTTGCGTACTTTTGTTTCGAATTAATTTAATACTAACTTTCTTATCAAGCATACTACGCTAATGCTAACCAGCTGCATATTGGGACCAATTTAGATCGAAGATTCTGCCAGTACTTTTATAACAGATTTTTTATGTGGTCCTGGTCCACAGAAACAACCCCCCTACGGTAATATTTTGCCTGCCAGAAAACAACAGAGGGCGTCCTGAATTTCAACAGACAAGTGATGTCATAGGTCACATCATCTATATCATCGTAATGTGTTTAATGGATTGAATCCCTTACCGGTACAACATGGGTCTTGCCACCAATTTCCAACATTCCTATCTACTTTGCTCCCAAGACCAGATTTGGAAAAATTTAAAAATGGCCATAATGCAAGTGGGCACAAATCAACAGTTTATGCTAAACAATTAAAGCTACAAATAAAACAGTGGTTTTAAAATTAATGTTATCCTTGGGTATCACAAACAGAGGTATTGCACCATTTTTTATTCTCTACTGTGCTCACAAGTCCACATGTCCGGCCAAAATGATATGCTACTATATCATCATTAACCTTTACAAATTCGCAACTCAGTTTTAAAATACTCTGCCACTGAAATTGTTTAACTTGAAGGTTTAGTAATAGTGTTTTAAAATGAAATTTACTCAAGTCATGCCAGACTTAAAACGTATTTTAAGATACTCTGCCCAAAATAATTTATAATAATTAAAATTTATTCGCGCACCCATGAAAGGACAAATTCAAGATGTTTTTTTAAATCGAATTGTGCGTGTATTGTGAATATCACCTTTTTATTTTTAGCTTCATCATAAACATGTAATAACGTCAGGACTGAAAGCACACCCAATGAAATATTTTGGAAAACTTGCACTCAATTCAAACATTTTCTGATGCAACGCGCGCTTAGTAATTTATATTTAAATGGGAATTGATTGTGATTAAAATCCACTTATGCCATGCTTGTGCAATAGCGCATAGCAAATGCAGAAATAACGGTCAGTGCAATAGCGAAAAAGCACAATGCATTCTTGCGCTCTGGATATTTTGCGTTTTGTTACCGTGGAAATAGGTGTCACATTTAAGGACACATAGATTCAACTCTGATAAGAGGACCCAAATGGGGAAATACTTTTTCCATTATATCTATTCTATACGACTTCGACTAATGGTATAGCATTTCCGCCTCTTTTTGTATTTGTCTAACTTTTGGCCTATGCATCTTTCATTTCAAATATTAAAATGTCCAATCGTCCCGTTAAAGATAATTATACGGGGTCCCTAGGAACCCCCTTTGTCCACCAACGGGTGTGTCAAGTCAAAAAAACAATGATTAAAACAAGTAATATGATATGTTAATTCCGTTTTGAGAGTGGAATAGCCTCTACTTCTTTTTGTAGGTGGAGATATGAATTGAGGGGATTATATATAAAACTATATTTGTGGTATGGATGTGTCTATAGCACATGATAGCCAACCCGAATTAATATAGAAAATATCGATGAATAAGAATATAATAATCGCGGGAAACAAGGCCCACGCAAAAAACAGTAATCTTTCTGCATCCAACTTGGCAGTGGCGTAGCGCGGGGGGGGGGGTAGAGGGGCACGTTCCCCCCAACCGCGATGTTCTGCTGCGGTCGTATTCATACGGCTCCGTCGGGTACATTTTTATAAAAGATTGTTTTTTGAGGGGTGTGGTTCATGAAAATATTGGAAAAGTTGAGTCTTTATAACATTGGTTAACACTTTCTTTTCTTTTGTTTATTGTGTGACGATGAGGTCCTTGAACCCCCCCCCCCCCCCTCTCTTTGTTGGAGGGGACGGTAAAAATAATTGTTTGTCGGTACAATATACGTGTCGGTACATTCACAAATCTGCGTCTTCGCCCCTCGTGAACAAAATCCTGGCTACGCCACTGAACCATGGTTGGGATGAGAGCACCCAGTGGGGGACTTAGCAGGGCCAGGGCGACCCGAGGAAGAGCCAAGGAAACAACATTTGTATACCGAATTGCTGACTTCAACTATATTATATATAACCCATACGAAAGAGTCACTTCACTTCAAATCTATAGCCAAGTTAACAGCAATGTTTGTAAACATGTTAGGTAGGGTCTGTATCTTGAACTAGGTCGGCCTGACTGTTACACACTGGGCACAATTGGGGGGGGGGGGATCTTTAGAATTTTAATACTAAATGGGCCGTAACGATTGGCAGAAGGCATGGTATTTTCAGTCAACAAAAGAATGGACGTAGGATGTTAACTGGTCCATGATCATCAGTTTAATATGAATCCGCTGTTCATGATCCACATATACGGATTCCCTCAAAGTACCAGTTTTTCGTCTCGTGTCAGGCAGTGGGTAGGACACGATCTGGCTCGATTTGAGAACATTGGGGGAGTTCCTTCCATGCTCCGTGGACAATTCTGCTTTGCTGACTTATTTTTTTTTTTTTTTAATCGTTCTTTTTTTTTTCTCTTTTTTTCTATTTTTTTTATCATTTTATTGACAAAATATAATACAGCTTTTGCCTGCTTTGTCAGCTTTGCTACTTATTGTTCAGTGGACCATATTTTGAGAACCCATCAACCAAAATGAACATTTTTTTTCATGCAAGAAAAAATGCCTCAATTACCCATTCTTTTGATAAAATAAAATCATCAACCGATATCAAATTAAAAAATTGGGAAAATCTCCCTTTCATTTTGGGGAAGTTTTTTATTGTGTCACCCTGTGCTTGTTGAGTATTTTGAACAGTGTGAGTTAAGAGCGAACCCCCAACACAGGAATATAATTCAAAAAGAAATATTTCTTAAACCTCATGAAGCACAAAAGGGTTAATTATGAGCTGTAAAAATCCTTTATATTATCTACTTTTAATTATGAACAATTATTTCAATTGCTCTACCCTAACCACAACCCCGCTTTTAAGTTGATCATATTTATCTTTTACAGAATCCCCTTCAAATCAATTCTTCCAAAATGCAATTTCTTATGTGTTTTGACGATGTAATATAAAATCTCTCAAGTGAATATCTGTTTTCTCATTAATTGCATTACAGGTGCACCAGCAGTAGGCGGAGGAGGAGCAGCAAGAGCAGCGCCAACCCCGGCCCCACGGTAGAGACAACTTAGCAAAACAGGTGCGTTTCTCTGCGTAATTTAAATTATTTTGAATTATTTATATTTAATTTGTGACGTGAAAACAGACGTTTGTTTATTGGTTTGTGTCTTTCTTGGTGTTTGTTTACATTTTACTGCAAAAGTTTGAGAGACTGTTTACTTATAGAATCGTGATAAAAAATATGATTTCCAGGCGTTCAACAGGTTTTTTACGTGTGAACTTTTGACCTCTGTGTTTTGAGATGGCTCGGCTGGCGTATTTAGGGTCCAGGGGGCGGTATTTAGGGTCAGAGGTACATATATAGTCATGCAGAGGGTAAAGTATTGTGGGTTCATTTTGGGTGAAAAGTACCAAATTGGGCACAGAGGTAAGCTATTGATATGCTAACCAAATCTGGTCTAGGGGCCAAATTAATTTCCTTCAATATGGCCGCCATTTTCAAAATGGCCACCGAGCCGCCCTATAAAGGCATTAATTATTGCAACTGTGATTGTAAACGTTATTATAATTGGTCAGATCAGATTGGTTACTTTTTAAATCACTATTTCGGTATTTCACCAAATCGTAGTTTAATTTCAAAATGGCGGTCACACATTGGGTCCAAAATTCACGATGGTCTTGCCGCTCACAGAAAAGCTGCTTATTTTGTAGTTTACAGTGCAAAAACCATGGTTCTTGCATTTTCAAAAACTTTGGGCCCTCAACATAATCCAACCTACATTTTATTGTTGTAATACCAATGTACCAATGATATCAAAATGGCTTGCCATCTTCAAATGGCTGCCAAATGTAAAATGGGCAGCTACTGTACCTTGATATGTTACAGGTAGTATGAATTTTATATGTGTCATGGTAAATGATAGATTTAATACATTCTAAAACATAATGGGTGCTGGTATGGATTTAAACATTATACATTTTTGTCTGTGTGTATCACTAAAACAACAGTGGCTGCCATGTTCTAAATGGCTGCCACTATAAGTTTAATAACATGCCTAAATGTACTGCTGATTTTCTTCGTCAGTTGTACCTCACAGGTCATATTGCCATTCTACCATAAATCTTTTTATGTGCTGCCGGTGCTGTCAATGTGTATTCTAAGACTTTAAATCATATATTCAAAATGCTGCTAATGTCACTTTGTTAGTATTTAATACGGAGTTATTCATGTTTACATGGACCAAAATACAGAAAATGGATGTGGTCAAAGCAGAAAAAGAAAAATTTAAAAATTACCAAAGTATTTTTGTTGTTTAAGTCATTCATGTTACTCATTCATTCATTTTGTTATTTTCTCTGATAACTTGTGAACCTCCATTCTTGTTGCATGCATCCCTTCCAGTCTAAGACTCTAGCTAGCGGGAGTTGTTCTGTCAGTGGATGAGGGTTAATAATCAGATACAACAATCTAACTATCTAACTCCATGCACACAATGAAGAAGCGGGCTCTACTTATCGCAGGCCAATGACTGCTGTTCAAGGATCCAAAGGGTCATGCTGCGTACTGGGACACAGACGTTGTGACTTTTTTCTGTAGCCTTTGTTCAGCCAGTCCACCTCACTGAACTCTGGCTAGCATTTGGTACCCGTAAGGAATCGCAGATTCACATATCAGGCACATCACTATTGTGGCCCAGATACCCTAGGGACCAGAGAACTATTGGTCTCTGCTGCTCTGCTGATGTTTCAAACCTTCACCAGTTGCACAAAGGGAAGAACACCGCAGGGAAGCACGCAAATCTCCCATGAGTTTTAAACACTTTTGCAACCTTGGAAAACCCCTCCTTAAAAGAGTCCCGGATGAAAGAACTAAATGCCACAATTGAAAGCTTTGTTGACCTCATGTACACAGAACAAGATCCATTGACTTCATTTCCGACCTACCTTAGATGCACTGTATCAACACCCAAACAGAGCAGCATATCAGGCAGACATTGCTGGGGACAAGCATTGCTGGGAGCTACCAGAGCTACCAGATCCAGCTGACTGGGTCGGAAAATTACAGCTTCACAGTCCTGTATGGACCACCTTGCCAGAGGGCATCAAAAAGCATACATCGCCAGGTCCAAAACCTGCTGAAAAGGTTGGGCTGTAATGTAATAGAAGATGTTTTGTGGGTACAATGTCTGTCTGCTTCAATGAATTCTCAAGGTCCTTGTCGTGCATTGTTGCCCAACATTGTGCAGACACTACTGAATTCTGCCCGGTCCTTGTGTGTGCATTGTTGCGCCAACATTGGCAGACTAAGAGATGTTCAGTTGTCTGTGGTGCTCTTCCACAATCACAGGTTGTGTCCTTGATCTGCTCCAGGTAGCCACTTCTGCAGGCAATCTTGAATTATCCGATTCTGGTTCTGAATCTGTTGAGAGAACAATCGCTATTCAGCCAATGAGGAGTCAGCTCCAGGTGGGTGACTGGCTCATCAGGTTCAATACCAATAGATGTTCTTGGTTGATGGCAAGTCTTTCTTTCCACAAGGCGCCTCTCTTAAACTCCTTGAGACTGTTTCAACGGGTTGAACTTTGCTTGAGAAAGCTCTTTCTGGATTTAAGGCGGTTAGCCATCTGGTCTCTGTCCGACATAGGGTGTTTCAGCATTAGATATTTGGGCAGCTATGCTCTTGCATGTCGCTACAACCTACAACAGATGTTTGGTGGAGGAATTCCAGTCCTACATTCCTGCCTAGGATGTATAAAGAAGAGTTGTCCTTTGACATTCTGTGATAGGCTGGCAGGAGGATTAAATGTGAGATCCAGCTTCTTGGCATGGGTTGACCTTTCCCATACAGGGATAGCATCTCTGCACATAAGTAGTACAGGAAAAAAGTGCGTCGATCTTATGGTATGTGGGCGAGCACCCCATCTTGTGGCCCGTGATGTTTGTTCAAGATGTTATTGCGTGAACATACTTTAACTCTTCTTTTCAAAATGATGTGGTCTTTAAAGAGATTGAGCGGTTCAAGGTACCTCCTAGGTAGACAGAATTAATTACAGTGCTCCAGGGTTCTTCCAGACAGTAATTTCGCTATTTTTGGCTCACGGGTTGTCGTAGGATGGAAGTCATATCTGTTCTTGAATGGATTTTGCACACGTCTCTCTACCAATTGAGCCTCAAGACTGGGTTGGTAGAGGGAGCGATATCACTATTATGGTGGTGGTTCGAAGGTGTATATTGCTTTCCTAGCGTGCTAGTCATACGGAGGTCAGCAGTTCGAATCCGGCCAGCGCACGTTTTTTTTTTCAACGCTGTGTGCGCTGGCCATCCCAGGGAAAGATTAATAAATATCCATCCATTGTCTACCTGGAGACTAAGTAGTTAAAATTTAAAAACAAATAGAAATTGTATATATATAAATATACCGTTCTGATGTTATCCCAGAAAAGCGATGGACACCTTTCGAACCTAACACCTATAGTGGATATCTAATCGCTCCTCTGCCAACCCCGTCCTGATAGCGCATTTGGTTAGAGTCGGCGTGCTATACTACAGAGGTATCCAGTTCAAATCCGGCCAGACGCACATGTTCTTTGTGTGCGCGGCTATCTCCAGAGAAAGATTAATAACTATCCATCCTTGTCTACCTGGATAACTAAGTATTTAAAATTTCACAACTTGGGTTGGCGTGTACATTTTGGCTGGCTGTAGATTTTTCGACTCGAAGCTTCGGATGGTAGACCATTATTTCTTGCTGTTAATGGTCATATCGGTGATTCAATTAAAGTATGCCTGGTTTTGATCCTTTCCTATGACACTTCCTCACCTTTAGGCAGTTGTTTTAAACTGAGAAAGGATCGGCTTCAAACTGGTGGAATGCCCTTGGTATCCTTTAGCACATTCTTGGAAAGGCCTGTATGTATTCCTCCTAAATCCATCTTGGATGAATCTCACGGGCAGTCTATTCACTAGTTGGGCAAATTTGTCACGTTCTGGAGTTTTGGAGGGGCAACACTCTTCGCATTCTGTAGTTAAAGTGCCGCTTAAGAGGCACTTTGTTTGGTCTTACTGTCTGCAGCACTGACTTAGAGTTAGTGGAACAGGATTCGCAGAGCAATCTTGCTACACAGGTAAGATTTTTTGCCAACAATAGCTATATAGAACAGGATTGTAACCCCTCTCTCCATTGGGCACTATAAAATTATAGTGGCAAGTTTAGGGTCGTGAAGGTGATGTAGATGTTTACTGTCTAACCATTCTTTTCTTCTTCCACAGCTTGTCTGTCTTTATTGGCTTCATTGTATCCCCATTGGGTTACTATGGCGTTGACATCGGCCAATTAAGAACTGAGGTTTAGTGGAATTACTGAAATTGATTGAGGGTGTTGCAATCTACTGTTAGGAGGCTTTGTAGACTGATATACTATGACAGAGCCGAGCACAATGGTGAGGACTTTGATGTTGTCAGCAGATATTGAGGTGGCTTCTACAACCAACTTCTGATACTTCTACAAAGTAGTGCCATTTCAAGTTTGGCGCCATCTTGGACAATTATAATTGGAAAGAAGCAATTCAGCACAGACCTTATTGTTTCCTCTTAAGTTGATGTGAATTCCTCCCTTGTAATGGAGTTATATCAAGATTAAGAAACATTTCATTCTTGAAATCAAAAGAGAAGCTTAAGTGACATATTAGCCGCCATTTTGGATTTTCGCGCCGCCCATTTTGGATTCAGTCTTAATTTGGTTATATTCTTAAGGTGATGTGAATTCTATCTTTAATATCTTTTGCAAATGCCATTTTCAATACCAACCTTAGGGAATGCATAACAAGATCAAGAAAAATTTTCATTTCTTGATAATCAAATGATATGTTTCAAATTGGCCACCATTTGGATTTTTCGCCATTTGGATAATTTTGCTAATGCTAAACAATGGAATTAACCAGTGAGTGTCAATCAGGTTATTTCTGTTTAAATGGCACAAAACACACAAATTGAGTAAATTGGATCATATAATAAACCTAAAGCACGTAAAAAAAAAATTATATTTTGTTAACCAGTGGCCGGCCATTTTGAATTTGGCGCCATCTTGGAAGGAAATCAATTTGGCCACCTAGACCAGATTTATTAAGCATATCAAGAGCTACACCTTTGCCAAATTTGGCACTTTTCACCAAATGCACAATAGGTTGATATCTTTGGCACATTCTGGTTCACTGCATGACTAAGAGGGCTATGTCTACCAAATTGGGTCACACAAGACTATTATAATGCGATAAAATGAAAAACCTCAGCGTGACCAATTGCGTGCGTTGGTAGAATAGAGAAATGCATTTAGTATTTATCATTTTCCATTAAGTAATAATAATAACAACACCTTGATCGAGCAGGAAAAAAATCAGAAATATAAAGGAAGACTACCTATATAAATATCGATGTAACTTTGACCATTCTTTTCTTGTTCCGTTCCGATCGGCTTGACCCCCTCCAATTACCAAAAAAATCCAAGTAGTATCAATTTTGATATTAAATCAAGGATGTATTCTTCTCATTGTCGTCCGGATATTGCATTCCTTTAAATGCTTTCTTTACAAGAAGAGACAAAAATGTCTTTTTAATGGTTAAAGCGGCACTGGCACATTTTCACAAATATTGAACTTCTGCAATTGCACTCAAATGTAGTCTCAGACATTGGACGATAGAGATACATTTTACACATAAAAATTACATACTCAAAACCGATAGGGACATTGATATGAGGATACAAGACATCCAGGAACTTTGTATCTATACATGAAATCATGACTTCGTACTCCTTGATATTACAACACAAAGGTCACAGACCAGTCAAACAGGGTGCATGTCATGGGAAACATCGTAGTAGGCGTGTTTTTTTCTTGTGTTAAACGCCATTTTCCGTCCGTCGTCTGCTTAATTAATGTCGCCGGCGACATTAATATAGGCAGAAAATCGTTCTGTTTATTGTTTACCCATAAGGACGCTGATTTGGTCTAAATATTTCAGGTGATGGGCTTATGTAATAAAGCTTTACAATCATGGCAAAATATTGATGTGAAAACTCTCGAGGGCGCGCTATTTTTCAAATATGCTAGTGTCCTTTACCGTGCTAAATTTATATTAGCACAGTAGTGAAATATATAGGACGATCGCAATATCAGTTGATCCTATCGCTCTTCCTGCAAAAAACAGCAGCCGTGTTTCCTCTCGTCAACTTTTTGGTGAGTGTCTGCAGTGCCAGTCTCTCATACTAAAGAACACGATAGCATAATCGAACCAGCTATTTAAATAATATACCAATATATTTGGGCCCTCACAAATCACAAGACACGTTGTGGCAGTGTGTAACTCTCCACAAGGGATTGATCTTCAGAAAAAAAAATCGGTATTCTTTAAAAAAGGTGGCGAAAGGAATTCTAACATTTGTCATCTTTAGAACTTCCAAAGAGTTCGTTTGACTGTAGGATAGCACATTTTATGGCTCTGTCAGGAACCTTTTTGGTTCTCAATTTTAACCATTTTTTAGGGTTCCATATATCGAGTGCTTTCATATAGCTAACAAAAATGTTTATCATCCTTTTTTTATCTTACGTGTAGGGTCTTCCCATGCTAAAAACACTGTATGCTGTTGTATATTTGACGATGGAATTTATGCATATTAATTAACATTACTATTGTGAATCACTAGCGCTAAGTCTGTATGTCCTAAAAAGGGCATTTTCGTGATCCACAGCCTCGTCCACGCCGACTTACCTCATACCAAATTGAGATTTTTATATCATCTGAACTGAACCGTTGGGCCTACAGTCTTAGTGTGTGTGTGTGTGGTGTGCCTAATCTTGTGCAAATTCGATCTACTCCGGAAGAGAAATCGTAATTGTTGTACTTCACTGTATTGTAATTTTGTCCGTAAAACGGACAGAAATGGCAACAAATAGCCTATGGGGCACCATGATGTTACATCTGCTCATAACATCAAAACGCTTAGTCCGATCACGAAATTTGTAATTAGATTTTTCTTTTTCCTTCGGGATATCCATTTAACCATAGACCAAAAATGAAGGTGATAGGATCACGAAATGGACTTTAACACTTGACAAGAAGGTGTTCCTATCGGGACCCCGCTAGCCTAAAATGAAGGTGCCCGAGATCACGAAATGGACCTTTAATACTAAAAAGAAGGTGTTCCTATAGGGACCCGCTATGGATCCTAAAATGAAGGTGCAGGATCAACGAAACTTGGACATTTAATACTTACAAAAGGTTTTCCTATAAGGGACCGGACCGCTAGGTCCTAAAATGAGGTGCTAGGATTACGAAATGGACCTTTAATACTTACAACAAGAAGGTGTTCCTATAGGGACCACGCTAGTCCTAAAATGAAGGTGCTAGGATCACGAAATGGACCTTTTAATACTTACAAGAAGGTGTTCCTATAGGGACCCGCTAGGTCCAAAAATAAGGGGCTAGGATCACACGAATGAACCTTGAACACTTGCTACAAGAAAGTGGTTCCTATAGGGACCCCGCTAGGTCCTAAACTGAAGGGGCTAGGATCACGAAATGGACCTTTATTAAACCACTTACAAGAAGGGTGGTCCTATAGGGAAACCTCGCTAGGTCCCTAAAATGAGGGGCTCAGATCACGAATGGACAATTTAACGACTTACAAGAAGGTGTTCCTATAGGGAACCACCGCTAGTCCTAAAATGAAGGTGCTAGGAATCCGATATGGACCTTTATACTTACAGAAGGTGGTCTTACCATAGGACCCGCTAGGTCTCAATGAAGGTGCTAGGATCCGTAAATGGACCTTTAAAATCAATACTTACAAGAAGGTTTCCTATAGGGACCCGCTGGGTCCTAAAATGAAGGTGCTAGGATCACTAAATGGCCTTAAACACTCACACCTACAATAAGTGTAACCTATAGGGACGCATCCCCCCGCAAATTGAGATATTGGGACACGCAAAGCAGATGGGGCTAGTCACACTCCACCGACGTGGAAGTGAAATACACATAAAATTGACGAATGAAAAAGCATGCAGTTTATGAGTTTATAATTAATGTGTCATTTTTTCAGTGGGTATTTTCTCATCAATCGACTGTAAGAGTCCTTAATGGCAATGCTGATCCTGCATGGAAATCATAGGTCCATGCGGTGCCTGGTCCGGGGGACCTTAGTGGAAAGGTGCACGTGGTATGGGATTCCGGCCCAGGAGGTCTCATTTTCCTCATCTATGTTAGAAGGGTGTGTTCGAGGCAGGGTGCGACCGTTGGAGAGAAAATTTGGTGTAGAGCAGGAGGTCAGAAATTGTTCATCCCCCACGAACAGTAAAGGTTTATCCAATTGGTAGTTAGTATAGACCCTCTAGGTCACTGCTATAGTAATTAGTACTCTCAATGCTCTAGGTTAATTAGTCAGCTCTCAATATGGGGGTTGTCCTGGGGTAAATTTCAAATGTCCCATCATTTTTCAGAAGGTTTCCATATTGCTCGTCTAGTCATAAGGATTTCGAAAATCGTATTTCTATTAGTTAAAATCTGAATCAAGATTATCTAATTTCTCACCATTCTTTGTTTACTCCTTCACAGAAAACGTTTAGTACTTTTTTACATTAAAACAAATACTGGAATCTGAACCTCTTTTAGGATTAGTGGATTAAAAAAAGACTCATTTCTATACAAAAGAGGGTTTACATAACAATATTGATATACGCAGAAGGCTGATTTTGTTACCCGTAATTTGTGGCCGATCTCGTATAAGGCGTCTTTATTTAGTACTCTCTACTCTCTCCGTGGATATTTTTATATACAGTTTAAATGGGGTGGGGTGGGGGTAAATTCAAGGGGCATAACCCATCAGTCACTGCAGGTGAATATTTCACTTGTCTGACGGAGGTGGGCCACTGTTTTTGAGAAATTTTGTGCCGGATATGGCGGATTTCGGATTTAATTTTATTAAGGCTGTGTACCCCCTCGTCCCCTCCTATAGGAACACTCCAAAACCATTGGTTAAATGTACAAACATTGTAATATGCAAGTGGGTGGGGGGGGGGGGGGAAAAGAAGGCAAAGTTGTAAAGTTCCGGGCACCGAGTAGGATTCCAAAATCGTAATTTCTATAGTTAAATTGACCAAGATTAAGCTACTTTCTCACAATTGTTTGTTTACTTCAGCCACGTTTGTACTTTTTATTAAATCCTTAGTGCTTGCAGCAACCAATCACCCGTTTAGTAGAGTGCTACCGGGGTCGGAATAATAACATTTGTCATCATAGCTAAAATTGAACCGTAGGGATGTGGAGTTCATGAAAACGGGTGATGACAAAATTAAAAATTGGTGGCAATTTGCACACGACGCCTTTTCCCAAAACGGAATCATATTAAGCCCAAAACACCTAAGAAGACCAGTTTTGGTGTAACAATGTATGTTTTTTTGGTCAAGGATTTCAACACCGCATATTCTCTCAAAACTGTCAGAGGAGTCGTGAGTCATGTATTCATGGACTACAATATGACCACAAATGTGACACTTTGACTACCAATATATGTATTCACCCAAAACATATATCTGGAATTGCATGGATTTTTGATATTTAGCGAGGGAGGCTGGTATTAACTTTAATAGAAACTGATTATTTGTTAATTTCAGATATGTCAGAGTAAAATGGCGACTCCGATTTCGAACAAATAAATGGTCATAGTCACGGGCACACCTATTGGTAGTCAGGTTTTGTGTTTTTCGTTCATAGGGGTCATAAAGAGCAGTTAGGAAGTTCTAAGGATTCTGTGTTGGTAATAATTATCAAGCATCTGGGTTAATAGTTTTATCACTTTGCACATTAAGCCCTGAAAGTGTAGTAAGTAACACTCTTTGGTACTTTTATGTAAATATTGGGCTATCTTGGAAAAAAGAAAAAATGACAAATACAAAATACACATCACTGTTATTATTCATCCTACAGTTCTGAGAATAGTTTTATTGGAACTCCTTGACCAAGAAAACACCTTTTGACAACCAAAATCATCTTCTTAAGGTTATATAATAAGAATTATACGGTTTGCTTTGCCGAGATGTTGCGCCATATTGAAAAAAGCGTGTTGTATATAAATTTCGATGACTCAGACACTTCTGGCAATTGTATATGGAATTTATTCACCCAGGACAACATGACATCCGATTAATAAGTCACTCCATTAGTAGTGCTATCACTTTTAAAATGGCGGCCATGTTTCGAAAAATGTTGGTTTCATGCAAATTGCCAATCACTTTTTATTTTTGTCACACGTCTTTTCATGAAAACTACCAACCCCATGATCAATTTTAGCTATATATGATAGCAAATGTTTTATTCCGGCCCTGGTTGGTAGAAATATAAGGCCCTTTTTCACCTGATGCTGCAGCCAACTAACTTGAATCTGAACCTCTTTTAAGTTTAGGGATTTTTTAAAAAAAGAACATTTCTATACAAAAGAGGGTTTACAATATTGGAACCAGAAGGCTGCTTTTGTTACCCGTATTTTGTCTAGTATAGCGTTTTTATTTAGTACTCTCTCCGTGGGATATGTTATAGTCAGTTTAAATGGGGTGGGGGTCACTGTGTGAAATATTTCACTTGGTCGACGGAGGTGGGCCACTGTTTGAGAAATTTTCGTCCGTATATGCGCTTGGATTTCGGAGTGAATTTATTTGAAGGATGTGATACCCCCTCGTGCCCCTCATATATGAACACTACACATGGGTAAAACGTACAAACTATTGTAATATGAAGTGAAAGAAGCAAAGTTGTAAAAGTTCGGGTCACCGAGTAAATCGAATAGTTAGGAGAATTTGTGTATTGGGACGTGTGGAGCTTTAAGCGGAAAATCCTAAAGATAACCGCAAAAATGGGTGATGCTGATGAACCAAGCAGAATTTTATTGCGAATAGCAGACAGGGCAGGTTAACATATCTCTTTTTGGTGGTAAGTTCTGGTAGAGTGTTTCATTCATTACAAAAATAATATGCACTTGAAAAGAATCAAAAGAAACATTTAATCCACCTTTTCTACAGCATTTTCATTTATATGGTTATCGTTGAGATGTTACATTCTGTGAAAAAAAGCCAAAAAAAGCCAGCGTTACAGGAGATTCCTGCACGGAAAGTCAAGGTGTTGACATCCTACCATTCTGTGCATCTAGCAGGTTTTTTGACAACATTCAAAAAGCATTCAGACCGGGATTCAGAAATTATACTCAGGCCTGTAGTAAGTAAGCTATTTGTCAGCACATGGGCTGTCTGTGGCTTGCCAATGATGTGAAAACCATTACTGCCAGCATTTTATCAAGTTTAGATACACTGTAAATTATAGAAGGGATGTCAAACACCACGAAAATTCCGTGGCAGAATCTCCTTTATTTCTTCCTTTAACTGTTTTTAAGCATTGTAAAACATCCAATTGTTTCATATTGTGGAAGTGATTTAGGTAAGGGTGTAGGCCTCTATTTCAATATGTCTGAATATTTTTCATGTATGTGTCCCTTAATACGCAATACGGGAAACTTAAGTTGATGGATGTGGAGAGGGTGGATCTGGATTTAAAATATTGTTCTTATAGTTCTAGGAGTTTGTATTTTGAAAGGCAGCCGTGTCATTAATTTAATTAAATGTCAGGGGTGCGTTTCCAGTCAATTGTCCGAGAAAAAAATTCTTGTAAGCATGGTCGTGGTCGAAATGTGGTGGTAGATTTGATGAGATTTTCAGGCAGTTGAACGTGATCTATAAATGGTGTATTTGACTAGACTTAAACGGATCTTCTTTTCTCAAGACATTGACAGACTAAGTGCCATTATTTCAGTTACACTACGCGAATAGGTCGTTGCACACAAAACGTGCCGCACGTGACCGGCGTTACAAAAAAATAAAAAAAAAAAAAAAAAAAAAACCACCCGTTTGATGTACTTTTGCTGACGGGGTGCCACACTGGGCGCCTATCAGGTTGCGGGTCTTAGCTAAGCTTGTTTAAGCTCTTAGTCTGGGAAGAAATTTATTAATTTTCCTTGCGATGAGATCAGCATTTTTCTTGTGTTCATGATGCAGTGCGGGTTGTACGTTTTAATGCATCACTTTGCCTGCTCCAGTTGAATTCGCAGCCTTGACGGAATAAAGTGCAGAATACTGTCCTTTATTCCCGTCAAGGCTGCTGAATTTCAACTGGAGCAAAAAAGTGGGGACCACAAAAATGTACCAACCCATAGAGTAATGTCATTCCCGCTAGGGTATGGATGAAATGTGAACACTTAGATATGATGAGGATACTTGTGTAGGTATATGCCCTGTCATAGTTATAATCAGTAGTTGTTGATGTCTTCTTTTTGAAAATCGGACATTCCTGACATTTTTTGGAGGCCATTTGCTGTTCGGCCCATCTTGTAGATTTTACTACTGTTTACTTAAGATGGGTCTGTAAAGAATGCAGCCAGTACTGCAACAGCTGGATATTGAACTAATGTGTCGGCAAACGTTATTAATGTAAAGAATGAAGGTCAGGCGCAGCGGGACGGTTTCTGGCGGGGCACCAGACTTTAATGTTTGGTTCACTTTTAATTCGCCTGCGTTTACGACCCCGCTATCTATAGCAGACAATTGCAGATGGAATGCGTCAATCCACATGAGTAATTTATCTAGATTCCATTGTAGTGAGACGAATTTAAAGCGTTCGTGCGGCGGAAACGCTGTCGAATTTCGAAAGCTTTAGTGAAGTCAAGTATGATCAGTGTAACAACCAAGAAAATAAGTTCTGCAATAATAGTAAACCAACAGATACTAAAACAATGCAAAGAGAGTCGGACCACAGAATTCTTTTAACTTATCTATTTACAACTTACATTGATTAACTTGGCGTTGCGCAACTGATAGTTATAAATTATTGAGTTGAGAATTAAAATATAATTATGCACAAGGCCAAATTTAATAGATCTTGGTTGCAACCCCAGTTGGAAACCTTTTGGAATGTAAATAATTACAAAATCCAAAATATCCTTTCAGGAACAAATTTACATTTTAAAAAATTCAAATTCAAGATGACCAATGTAATCTACCTTTGTTAATCGGTTAGACATTCTGGTTAACGCAATACTAAATATTCGCACTTTAATTTCATTATCCACATCATGTAAATTATCTAACTTCTGTAGCTAGTGATGAATTAACTAAATTTTGGGTTGTATCCACGAGTATGTGTCAGTTACAGAGGATACCAGACGGAGTTCTTCACAAAAATGAAAAATAAGTATAAATGGTTAAGTCCAACTCGGCATACTAACGTACGTAGGCTATTCAAGCAATTTAGCAATTTTTTGAAGAGCGCCCCCAATTTCAAAAATTTGATATTTTTGACAAAGCTATGTTGGTAATCGTCTAGAAAACTACACATGCGAACGAGAATGCTCAAAAATGCGTATTTATCATAAAATGAACGATTTTTGTAATTAGACTTGGGATCTAGATTGTATACTAACGGCAGAGCTGGAAACGCCTAAGTTATGTACGTCCCTTGATGAATAGTGCCACCTCAAGAAAAATGCCCTCTAACTTGACAAGCCTGAACCAATAAAACAACTAATAGATGAGCGTAGATAAGTACATGGCGCTATCCGCTATGTAAATTTATTTTGGAAGGCCGTTTCCAGCAGTCGTTGAATATTATCGTGGATCCTGATTTAATTATTCTAGTTACAACAGTATTCGTGTTGCGACACACAGACATTTCGAGTTAACCATTCACAGGTATAGTGTTCTAATGGATGGGCATCCAAAATTTGGAAATTATAAAATTTTTGAAAAATTGGGGGCGCTCTTCAAAAAAATGATGCCTAAGATTGCTTTAAATGATACATACAGTTAACGTAAAGTCAGTAGAAAGCGATCAGTGCGGTATATGGCAACCATACAAAATTCGAACAGCAGCGTCATTCTCTTAGGGTGAACTCTAAGCTCGGCTTGTTTCCTACCACAGATTGGATGACTGAGTTTTGGATAAATAAAGTCATAATAATATGTACACACGATTCAAAACATTTTATTCTAATATAAATAGTACGATGGAAAATATACCCAAAGCCCACACAGCCGTTACAATTCTGGACCACTTCGTTCATACAAATGAATTTAAATACTTGTCCAAAAAATTAAAAGGATAACCCATACATTTCTCAATTCTTCAAAAATCCCAGGCACCATACTTTGACAGAGAAAATACAAGTCTCTTTGGACTTCATCATTCTTCAAACTCCTTTTTACAAAATACATAGGTTTTCATGCCAATTTCGCACTTTATCAACCAAAAAAAAATTTGGCAATCAATTTCGCACGTTTTAGGCTTATCGGTATAAATCCTAAGTACAATTTCGTACTATGAGCGTCTATTCCATTTTAGTCAATCAATTTCGCTGCTACAGCATAAACCGTTAGCTTTATAGTAATGGCACGTTCGCTTTATGCTTTCAATTTCGCCAGTTCGCATTTATTTCGAAAAATCATCCATTTTTTTTCGCTATACGTAAACAAGAAACGGTGTGAAACATGTAGGTTGATTTCAAGTGAGGGGATTGATAGTATAATTGGAGAGGATGCGTTCAGTTATCCCTGTGTCCACACACCCCCCCCCATTACATTACGTTATAGACCTACAAAATACGTTTACGGTTAATAGACTACAAGGACAAAATCAGCAAAAATGGCTTTCCTTATTGTACTTGCCCAAAACAAATTTTATGAATTTTCATATCTTTAGGGCAATACATTACTAGGCCTATATTTTTCAGGCAAATTAACTTCGTCTGTACAAGTATGGAAATGAAAAAAATAGCTTAAAGTGGGGTGACCGATAGATGACATCGTCATCCACTTAAACTCCATTAACACTTTTCATATGTGAAATACATGTTCTTATTGGCCCTGAAATGTTCCTTAGATGTTTGAGCAACAACCGTGCCAAATGTGGTCACATATCATTTATGGGCAAATTTAGTGCACATTTTTGCTTCCATCCACCTGGCTGGACCAATTTAAAACGTGTTTGTCACTTTTCGAAACACTAAACCTTTGTCTTTATGGCCATCTATTTCCATTCACATGATATTTGAATTGTCAAATCTGAATGCACATTTTTCAAATAAAAATCTTTGTAAAGACTATAACTCATTCGTAAGTGCTTTCATATCATAATATTCAAGTTATTTTCCATTATCCACAGATCATAAAAACACAAACGATACATACAATGACATGGAGGAGGTGGACGAAAGGCAATAAAGGCAAGAAAGTGAGTTTGCTATGGCAATGAAATTTTGAATTTCTTCTCTGCTTACTAGCTTATGACTGTAGTTGTCTTCACTTTTCATATAGATATCACGCCACTTTCTTAATTTTCCTGTTTATATGTATTCATGCCTTCAGCATTCTATACCTGTGGGGGGGGTATATCATTCATGCCATTTTAAAGCAAAACCGTGGTTAAGTATGAGCATCTTG
>JAMKCH010056800.1:0-50745 GCA_023653785.1 Ophioderma brevispina | reverse complement strand
GCTGGGGGGGGGGGGGTCCATGGGAACCTCACTAATTAACCCATTAGCGGCTTGCCAGATTTTAATTTTTTTTGTTATGAAAAGAACCGGATTTAAAAGTCAGACAATTACCAAAAAAAATCTACGCAAAAATCCCACGCGTAAAGCGGCCAGCGCGAAATCAAATTTTGAGGATCCCTACTTAACCCCCTCCCCTCCCGGGTATGAACCCTTAGAGGCAAATGATGGCCTTATTTGATAGCTCATGGCTATGGCAAGAAGGTGTTTATTTCTTGATTCAAGAGTATAAACAATATGAGAAGCTTCAGATGTCAATTCAATACTCTGAGAATGGGAAGGTAACTCTGGTAGGTCTATCTTGGTGCCATTCAGAAATGCTTCACATAACAACATATATAACTATATCATTTATAATGCGCCTTTGCCACTGAATACAAAGCACAATTAATGTAAAGAATAACATCAGAAAACAAAAGCTTGTAGCTCACTATGGTTAGTCGTGTCCACACGACGTTATTACCGGTATTAACTAATACCGATGGAATTAAAAAAAACAAATCTTTGTGTGATCTTGGTATCACATATCATACCCAAAACCAGGGGTAGTATTTTATAAATACACTGCTGAATGGAAGGTACTGAACTGTGCCAAGGGAACTGAGATTTTACCTGCTCATAGTGAGTACTAATGCCAATATTATTGTTATTTGAAACCGCCTTGTCTTCAAAAGAAGCAGAATTCCATATTTCGATCCTAACAATGAACATTTGCGACAGATTGATTCATTTGTTATTAACGGCATTGTAATTGTTTTTGGACACTTGAAATTCTTGAAACAATTATTTAACAAAAGTAAAATAAATTATTTATAAACATTCAGATCATTTGTACACAAGGCTATTTTGTTTGTGTCCAACACTTAAGGGGCAATTCGTGATCCACAGTCTCGTCCCCCCCCCCCCGACTTACCTCAAACAAGATGAGATTTTTTATACCATCTGAACTGCTGGCATGAGTATAGTACGTGTGCCAAATCTTACGTGCATATTCGATCTACTCTAGGAGAAATTTGCAATTTTGTATTTTCTGCACATTTAACTGCATGGGGGGGGGGGCATACAGGCCCTTATTTGTTTATCGGCTGGCGTTTTTTGAACGCTTCAATATATTTGGTTTATATTTTTGTATTTGTCTAATTTTTATTGCGCTTGCATTGGCGCCAAAAAAAAAAAAAAACATCGCGTCGTTTTTGCGTTAATTAGCATGGGTCGTTAGGACCCCCCCTATGCACTCACGAAAGTGCCCATGACAAAAATGAAATAGAGTTACTGTGATTCGGATTTCATTATGCACACCTTGCGAAATAAATAAAGTAAATAATTAATCAAAAAAGTCTTGTTAAATATAGTAGGCCATTGATTCCATAATATTTTATATACACCATATAGCGGTTTACTGTAGAAACCTATGGTAAATTATACAAGTAACCATAAATAAATATAAAACGACATAAAACATTTATGTTTGTGCGTAATATGGTAATATAGTTCATTCTTCACCAAATAATGCAGTCAGCACAAGCCTAGGTGAATCAATGTCGTAAAAAAATGCAGATATAAATTAGTGTCTTTTTCGCACAAAATTAAAATCAATATTTTGCCCCTAGTTTTCTTACTGACCAATTTTCTTCAGTTTTTATTTCTTTATTGTTGATGCCTTTGAAGTCTCCTAACATGTGGTGGATTTCATCTAAAAAATCCTTCAGGAAAGTTGTTATTTAAAGGGAAGTGCAAACCTCTTATGTAGTTAAGTGTTAAGGGTATTTCTGATCTTGACACCTATGTGACATCGTAACGGTAATGATAAAGAGGTGGGAGACGAGACATGGGAGAAGAGAAGGAACATGGGAATATGGGGTTGGAGGGGCTAAAATGAATATTTAAAATTTTTCTTTTGCTTTTTGTTTGGCAACAATCGGAGTTTCCGTTCAAAAGTTATGGTCGAAAATGTCGCCTCGGGACCTGAAATTCCTCGTGATATTTCTTATGTATTTTATTGTTTCCTCAAGTTGCGATATTTACATTTTTAAGCTTTAAAAACGTATACCTCAAAAAGTAATTAAGCTTTTGACCTTATGTACTCTACATGTAACTTTTGGAATAACTGATCAAAACGAATGCACAATTTGGTCAAACGCCTCTCATAAATGCTTATATAACCCACATATGCACTTTATGGGATTTTGGCGGCCATTTTGAAAAAAAAGCGCCCTCATTTGGACCTCTTTATAGATTCTGTAATATAAACGTAGCTTCTTTGTGAATAACTCTAATCAAAACTAAAGCAGAAAGTGTTCGAAAATTCCTCACTGATACTTATTTAACCCATATACACATTTTATATGAGATTTTGGCGGCCATTTTGAAAAAAGCGCCCTCTAGGGAAAGGTCTCAGGATACAGCCCGTTTACCTCAGATATTCTTGTTCCCCAAGAAAAACTGGTCTAGAAAACCCACATGAGAATTTCTCCTTCTCCAGGTGGCACCTCCCTCAATTTTAACCCAGACTATAAAGGCTGTGATATAGCCAATTTGGTCTTATTTTGAGCATTTTTTGAAAAAAAAGTAATCATTTGACCCCCTTTATGACCTTTGACCCCGATATAAAAAAAAAGCCTCATGGACACCGCAAAAATGAATTGTTCCAGTTATTATATTATGCTTATTTCTGGAGATAAAAAATCTTGACGTTATTTAGCTTAAATGACATTTGACCCCCAAATAAAATACATTGCACACACCAGGTAACATTAATGCATATCTGAAAGTCATGTTACTCTACTATGTTTTTATGTTGAGATAAACATTTTTGTGTATTTTTTTGTTTTTGACCGAAAGTTCCCCCTTAACGACCTTTGACCCCAATGCCGAGCATAACTTTCGTGAAGGGTCTTAAGCTGCTGCTTCGTATGTATAAGTCACGTGACCATGGATCGTTGCATATAGCACATAGGGAATTTTAACATGTTTCACATTAAGACCGGAAGTGCCCTTAATGACCCAGATTGACCTCTCGACCCTTTACTTTTGTGAAGCGTCCCAAGCTGCTTCATATGCATGAGTCACGTTACCATGCAGTGTAAACTGTAGGAGGAGATAGTTTATAGAAAATCACACTTTTGACCCCAGGGAGCCCTATGTCATAAATGGGATGACTCAGCGGTCATTTGGTGCAAGTCTGGTCGCTATATGCCAAAGCATTGCTGAGCTAGATATGTCATAAATGGGATGACTCAGCGGTCATTTGGTGCAAGTCTGGTGGCTATATGCCAAAGCATTGCTGAGCTGAGCTGAATAATTGAAGTGTTGCCAGAAAGACGAAGAAGAAAGAACGCATCAGAAATAAAACAAGACGGCCTGAGGGTTTGTTTTTTAGTCGGTAGAAATACGTGTTTAGGGTGCATTTTGTAAGTCCATGTTCACGCATCATATCTATCTTGGAATACAAGTGGCCCCGGGACTCAAAGACCATTAAAAAATTTCACTTTCCCTCGTCTGTCTCTCTCGCCCTTCCTATATTCTTTTTTTCTTCTTTCTTTTTCCCTTATCTGCCCCCACTCTCCATCTCTCAATACTCTGTCCATTCTATATCCCTCAACATTTTCCCCTCTACAAATTACGTTTTCTCTCTCATCCCGTCTACCTCTCTCTTGACCACCTCCTCTCCTCTTTCTCCCTCTCTGTCTTCGTCTCTCTTCTCTCGCTCTCTATATATCAACATTTCCCCTCTACAAATTACGTGAAAGGGCTGTATTCCTTTTCTAACTATGCTTTAGCAAACCTGTAGATCCCAGTCATGGTAGTAGCCTATTTTACCCTATGTGGAACAGTCAACACCCAAGATACATGTAGAGCATTTTGCCTAAGCAAAATGAAGGATATGTTACTCATCTGATAAACAAAAAGTTTGTGCACCCTTACACAGTCTGACAGTCATCATGTCAGGATAAGCAATTCAATATACCATTTAGAGTTTGGTCCAAAAAAAAAGTTTACACTTTTATATCTGCAAATCTCTCAAAAGTGGGTGGACATATCACAATGTTTTGAAGATATTTATTAACTACAATATCTTGTTATAACCTGGTGAAAATGGCATTCAAAACAAAGCTCAAATAACAAAATGGCGGCCATATAGCAAAAAATGGTCAAAACCCACTTTGCACACACGTAAGTCTATGGGACAACCATTTATGGTTAACAGAAATCAATACCATTGCGTGAACTGGAGGCCTACTCAACAAACTACTGAACACCCTTCAAGTTTGTGTGAAGTATTTACCGTTTGAAAATGAATGAGAGAATATCTCAACCGTGAAACTGAACTTGAAATGCCTATTTACATAATAAATAAGTTAATTTCAATTGGGGGAGCATTTTAAATTGAAAGATACATGCACGTTTTTCTTGCCATGACGGATCGAGACTCTGCTTGTAAATTTTCGACGTTTGCATGGTTGGGACAAGATCATAAAGTAGAAATAATTGCAGCCGGTTTATTTTTAAATTGATAAGAGAACACTTGAAATAAGTTGAGGTTGTCTAATTCCTTACCTTGTGATTATTAAAGTACAATCCCATAACGGGGGCATTGTCAATGTGTGTGGATCAATCTTGGACCTATAATTCGTGGACCAACAACAGAGTGCCATAGACGTACGTGTGTGCAAAGTGGTTTGACCTTTTTTCTCTGCTTTGTTGTCAACGACGTTTTCCACCAGGATGATTCCAACACGATATTGGAGTAATAAATTCCCTTTCAAACTATGTCTACCCACTTGAGAAATTGCAGATGAAAAAGTGTAAATTTTTGGGAACACTCTGTATTGTGCATACTAAACAAGAGGATGCAGTGTCAGTACAATGCATAGCTCTGCCACTGACCATACAGGGGATAACACCACATTCATACAGCTAACCAGAATTGCGAATTTTTATTGTTTTTACTATTTATTATTATTATTATGATAAATTGTGAAAGGAAATATCTCAGGAATGCAGTGACCCTCGACAATATTTCAGTTCACTTTTTTTTATAAATTTAAGGAAAAATTCGTTTTTGGTTTTTTTATTTCTTTCTTTCTTTTCTTTTTTCTTTCTTTCTTCTTTCTTCTTTCTTTTCTTTCTTATCTTTCGTCTTTCTTTCTTCTTTCTTTCTTTCTTTTCTTTCTTTTCTTTTTCTTTCTTTCCGTTTTTATTTTCTTCCCTTTCCTTTATTCTGTTCTTCTTTTTTTCGTCTTTTCTTGCGTTTCTTTCTTTTCTTTTCTTTCTTTCTTTTCTTTTTTCTTCTTTCTTTTCTTTTTTTTTTGTTCTGTTCTCTATTTTCTTTTCATTTTCGCTTTTCTCTCTGTTTCTCTCTTTTCTTTCATTTTTTGTTTTGCAGGTGATTCGTGGTATTCTCTGCATATTTACTGTTCTGGAGCCAGGTATGGCAGGATAACCAAATTGACCTCTCGTGAAATCGCACTATCACAATAAATAGTTGAGCATACAGAATGTGCACGTGGACTTCCTTCTTCCCACAACGAAACCGTTCCTTGTACAATTCCAGTAATTTCAAGGTCTATATCCCCATATAGATTGAAAATATAGTTTTTGGCTACCAGTACTATGTGTTTCATTTTGCATAAGATTTTGTTTCGAGGATAGCTGCATTTATTAGTGCACCAAGTGTTCAACCGTTGTCCTTGTTCTTGGACGCTTACACCATTCTCAGCCATCTCGGGTCATTATGGTTAGCTGGGAGTTGGACCTAAACAAAATATGTCTCATCAACTTCACGATAAGACGCAGTGATAAGTAAATCACTGACTGATTATACCGCTAATGTAAAACTGTTTCGAAAAAAAAACATTCAATACAACATTGAACTATTTGATTAAGAATAATTCAAGAAATAAGTTAGGTTTCTTGACCAACAACTGTACACTTCATACAAATTTGTTAACGATAAATGCGGACCTGTTTAATCGATGTTTGTTTGAAACCATTCTTTCATCTTCTCTAATACAATACAAAGGGTAATGTAACATTATATTTTCGAAGTGTGAGTTTCACACTCATGTCATTACCAATAATGATCCCTCTCTGAAGCCATATGCCCTGGTATCGTTATGGTCGATTGAGCATGCTACTTTTTATTTCTTTTTAGCTTGGCCCCAGCTTACATCCAAAATACCGCACGCAATTCAAAACTTCAAACCCGCTTCAGGCGCCGCTCACGCTTCCCAAAACCCAACGTTCGCGCTAGAAACTCTCATTCGCCCGCTAAAATGTCACGCACTAGTTAGAGCCCCAATCACTGTAAAAAAGTGTGGAAGTTACCTTGAAAGAACTTTTTTGCAGACTGATTGTTTAAAACCTCATCAGGATTGCAAATCCAGAGGTCCTAAAATTCGAAAATTTACTAATTTATTTTCTTACATATTTGAATAGAGCAGATCACAAGCTTTCTATTTCACTTTGTTTGGAAACCGTATGATATTTATATTTTGGGTTAGAGAACTTTTAATCTGACATTTTCCTAATGACCCATTCACAAAATAGAGTTTTTAATTGCAATTTTCTCAAAACGCGTTTTCTCAGTTTATCCGAGGTCTAAAATACTGACTATTTGCTCGGGTAAGCACATTTTTATTCTAATTTATTTACATTTTTAACACTTTTCGTGTATTTTTGGATGTTCTGAGTAAGAAAATATATGTTTGATTTCAAAATATGTACATCTATGTCTTGTATTGGCCGAAATTTGATGACGTCATCAAAGTTTGACTCCATGTGTAAAAAATATGCAAAACCCGTTATTGTGTTAAATGATGCCTTGTCTTAATAAGAACAAGGCTTTTTAGAACCACAAAATGATATAATTTACCATTAATCTGCAAAAGGAAAATAAATCTGCATTGATGTCTGTACTAAACTGCAAATTCAAACTAGTTTTTCTCGCATTGTTTTTTTTTAACAGTTTTATTTTTGCTCCACAAGGCTTGCATAATTCTGCTAGCTTTCTGGAATTATAGTGAATATAAGGGTTTGGACATAGATTAGAAGGCTTGATTTGTATACTTTGAGGTAAATGTGGTGTAATTTATGATGTCACATCCTTACAGTAGGACGCAATCTGTTGTTTTATGCAGTATTGTCTGTGGCAAGCACCACCATAAAAATATTCACACTACTACTTTTAGTCTAGGTAAAATAATGCACACTTGAGATGAACCTCCAACAAATTGTAGTATTTTTTTAACCACAACGTATTTCTATAAGTTCTTCAAATGATAGCAAGATTCTCAAGTATTTAATCAGCGGAAAGATACCTTATTTGCATATATCCAATATGGCCGCCAATTTTAACACCTTTCCACATTGTTGGTGATAATTCTCGTCGGCTTCTGATGGGCATTTCAAGCAGCTTTAAGCGCCTAGTATGCACGTATATTAAGATAATTCCCAAGCCTTATTTTGGTACCTTGATTTGAAATCCAAAATGACAGGCAAGCAAAGACGTTTTCACTATGAGTTACAATAAGCTCATCTACCAAGGACAAAGTTTAGTGGCCGGGGTTGTATATACATTGACATGAACTGACCTTGTGTGATCTGGGTATCTTATATCATACCCCAAAAAACAGGGGCCCGTTCCCCAAACTCGTGCGTAAGCCTACGTGTATACTAACTCATGCGTATGTCCTACTAAACAGACTTTTTCATATCAGTTACAGTGCGTTGGACAAATTGGTCCACTCATGCATGACATAGTATACACGTACATTTACGACTGAGTTTCGGGAATGGACCCCTGGGGTGTATTTTCTAAATACATTGGTGAATGAAAGCTACTGAACTGTGCCACGGAATTGAGATTTTTCTAGATCATAGTGTTTTGCCTGTATCCTGGTTTTGAATATTGGCATATACCAACATTGGATTATTTTGGTTGTGATAGTCATTTGGAATTTCATACCATATGCTGCAGCATAAGCCTGCAGGTTGCCTCATAGATGGTAATCAGCATATGATCGGGGGGGGGGGGGGGCACTTCCACATATGATGCACAGGATGTGCCTAAGGATAGACCTTTTTCAAGCCGGTGTCATGATCTACTGTGTCCGTGTGACTGAGTGTCCTACCACCCATTTGTCTATTGTGTTCTCTATTGAGTGCTGTATGCATCATTTGTTTGAGCACTGTACCCAAATGGCCTCGTCTACAAGGTTACGGTTTATTCCGTACATGTTGCTATGGTAGCTAGGACACTCTCTCAAGGGGGAAACTCAGTTTCTTTACCCGGCTTGTACCAAATGACCAAGCTGTTTTGCTGACTTGTTACCCAATTACCCATTTTTCTTACTTCCTGCTATTCAATGGTTCTCCCCGTTTTCCTATTTCCAGCTACCCGATAACCTCCTTTTTATTTCAAAAGTCATTGTACTCAAACACCCACTTTTATTAATGTCATAATTATATTTTTACTTGCAATTATTCACTTCCTTCCATTTGGCAACAGACAGTGACCAATACTTAAATTGTAACATAGTAGTATAGTTATAGGCTATTGCTTGATTCAAATTACCCAGGTGACAAGGTTGTGTTTGCAGTTTGAAACTTGTTTTACAGTTTTGTTCCCTTTTTTAGCTTCATACTCAATGACCCCATGTTTTGTTCAATTTGTATACTGAATGACGCCCTTTTTCTGTAAAGATCCAACTTTTCACATGACCGAGACACACACCCGTGAGTCCGTGACTCAAGATGTTAAGTGTGGTCAGGACATTCCCTCTGCGTAGAAACCTCAGTAGATGGCATGTGTCAACGTTGAAAACGCATCTACCTATCTATTGACCAGCATTATATTGTTAGAGCCGGTCAAGGTCTTCTTGTAGTTTGATGCTGTCACTCATGCTGGATATTGTTTTGTACATGAAGCATTCAGCAGGATACTGACGGATGGATTTAATACCAGTTGATAGATCGTTGATAAATTTAAGAAAAATAGAAGAGGCCCAAGCATGGTTTCCTGGGCAAACAATACAAGAGATTAGCGCAAAGCGGACAATGAGTTCCTTGACATCCCTGCCAACCATGACATATTAGTCTTCTATCATTAACAGACAATTATGTAAGAACTGTTTCCAGTAAGCGGATTCTGTGCAGTAACTATGTAGCAATGCCACAATATGTTTTGTAATAGTAATAAAGACCAATCCTCCATATGGCCAAGGATTGAGCCGTCACACCAATATCCACCCTATGGAAATATGCAAGAACTCTCAAGTAACGATTATAATACAAATGGCTTATTGCAAGCACACGCTTACCGTTATAACAACTGACACCAGCGTGCAAATTACTGCATTCACATTCTGCTGTTATGGTATATTGGCAACGAAATATTGACTCTTCTTCAGGATCACATCTAAAGCTGAGATATCTGAAGGAAGATGCATTGAATCCATCGTAATTGGATATTCCTGCCGCAAATGAAGCACCGCCGTATCCAAAATGTCGGCAAATCAAAGTAGCAGCCAACAGACCCCATGTGTTCCCATACCTTTTGTGCACCGGACAAATTGTTCCGTCTGGGGAAACACGATCATCGAATTTAACTAAAGCTTTATTAGTAGCGTCACCAACCAGTCTTAATGAGAACATATAGTCTGTAAAATAGAAACAAATAATTGTGAGAGAAAGAGATATATGGAGTAAAATCTCAGGAAAAATACGAGTACCAAAGAACTGTGTAACTGACATGAAAAGGTCTGTTATGTAGGACAAACGCATGAGTTAGTATACACGTAAGGTACTCCCATCGAATGTGAGTCTGACCATTGTCAGACGTACTTTTCACGATTTCCAATGTTTCTCATGCTCTAAAAACCTATTCAAAATGAGTAATTCAAATTATGCCCCAAATGTATGGTTAACATGTTTTTGAAATTAATTATACATTCCATTTCAAAATGACATCACCATGAACAGCAAATAGTTCATGCAATTTAAGAACATTTCGTGCACTCGGAAATGTTGTCAAAACATCACGTCAAGTGACGTTCGAGGTCATATTTGAACAACTTTTTACAGTCAGACAGCAGGTCACGCTTTGTGCCTGCAACGGAACGATTCTTAGCTAAGTGCCAATGCTGAATCTTTGCGAAGTTTTCCGAAATGAAAGCTTAAATTTAAACATTTAAGTGGACCCGGTAAAAATATTAGATGCTCTAAATGAGTCAAAAAATAAATCTGTAGTTTTTTCTTTGCCGAGCATATCAGAAAACTTATAGTCTTTAAATAATTATGTGATAACAGTTGTTTTAAAACTGTATTCAATTTTAAGATGTCGCGTAATGTCCCCAAACAAACCGTGGACCTGACCGTTTCCGACAGATTCTGGCAAACTGAACATTGGCAAGCTGCTGAAAGGATATTTGGCTTCCTATGTGCAAAAAATAATTGGTGTCCAACACTTTCTCGTGGATACCAAAAATCAGTTTATTGTTATTTCCATAATAGTTAAGCAGATGGTGGCAAACGCTTGTGCATTATTTTGTTTTATGATAAAAGCACCCAAAAATTTGTCAGAGAGGTAGATAATTCCATGTCTGACAAAAAAAATTGGATATGGAATCACCCGCACAGGTCACAAGCAGGGTCACCAGAGGTCACCGATAAGGGCAAAGATGGTCAAAACACTTAAAATATTAAAAAATAAAGTCTGATGATAGAAAGATTACCAAAATTGCTGCCAAAAAACATGTGTAAAATATATATATTTAACTGAAGAGAAAGATATCTTAAATTAAAAGGGGTGTTTATTATAGTTAGAAGACACAAATCATGACCCGTTTAGGATGCTACATTAAGGTTAATTTAACCCCTTTTGGTACATACGGTGATCCATTTCTAAATTACAGTATGCTTTGGATGATCATAAAAATGACATCACGGTCCTCGGACTTGTTGTCCGCATGCTGTCACGGTTTGTGAATGATAGGCCTTCATATGAACTTTGACCTTGATAGTGACCTTGAACAAGAAAAAAAACAAATGAGGGTTTGCATTGTAATCTACGTAAACAAGTTTGGGTTCCAATTTAACTTCAACTTTTCAATTGAGGTTAATTTTACACTTTCAGCGTTGTATTTCAACAGTGACCTCACAGGACCTTTGACCTTGGTATGTGACCGTTGACCATCCCATGGTGGCACCTATGATGCAATTTGGTTTAAATCCATGGAAGTATGCATATATTACATGCAATGTTAACCTTTTTCACAACAGACAACAATAACAACAAAGGACAATGATCCTTATGCGTCTTCCAGCCTAAAGGAAGGCGACACAAAAAAAATGGATCTTGGTAGATACACAATCACCTGATTCACCTCTATCCTCTGTGCTATGCCATTTTCTTAAGCAACTGCAGTATTCAAATATTACATAATCCTCTAAAGAGTAGCACCCTTATTAACTCAATTTTACCAGCTTTCAACAAAGTCTAATAATGTTACGGTCACCTTGAAATCCAAGGCCAACAAAACCACTCAAAACTACGGATTTCAAACTCTGAATACCTAGCAAGACACGGTGAACTTGATTACAAATTTTAAAACAACGTATTAATTTTTAATTGTTCTGTGTTTAAATCAATCTCATTTTCAAAACATCGATTAGGTATCAATAATCAAAGATTTATCTATAATAAAGTGTTAATTTATGAACTACTAAACTACTACCTGGTGTGGTGCCGCGGCCGCGGGTTGCAGCGAGATTACAATTACGATGTCGAACTTGCAAAGACTCCTGGAGAATATTCCAGCGTTAAAAAACGTAAATATTTCAGTAGTGGGACTGTCCACGGACAGAATTGTTCCTGGACGAAAGAAAACAAGCCAGAATGACTCCCGAAAGCTCGGAGGTCGACTAATATAAAGTCCCAAAGGCTTGCTAGCTTGGTTATCCTTGGCTAACTCGGGCCACGAAATGCGGACAAAACGCCGAACACTGCTACACAATCGGACCGAATGCTTGGAGATGACGACTACTATGACAATGTCCACTACAGAAAAAACTATGTTGACTGCGATTACTGTCGGACAACTAAGAACTTAAAGTGTCCTGATACTTGCTAATAAAATTGGGGCATGATGGTATGTAACTCTGACTTCATATTCTCTCACCAGGGGCTTTATATATCCTCTCAAAAACCAATACTAGAAGAATATGGGTCCTCTCTATATGAGTAATGTGCCTAATATAGTCCATGATGTCAGATTCTGGATTCAGCTCCAATGTTTCCCATATTAGAATGTTCATAGCCATCACCCACACACAACACGGGTGCCACTGTTGTAGATACCAGTATGGCGCCAACGATTGCGTTTAGTGGAGCATATTCCAGCACAATCCCTCAGCTGGGCACTCTTCTAGAATATCTCCGGCCATTCTAATTATTCCACACACACCAGTATGCACAACAAACCGGTATATTTAATTATATTACTTAAATGAAGGGACGAGGAGGGGAGGGGAGAAGGGAGGAAGGAAGAGGAAGGAAAAATGAAAGACAAGAGGGGGAAGTAGGGGGGAGCGCGCTTGCGGTAACAATAAAGTAACGACAGGAGGGGTAAGTATCGTGGGAAGTGGGAGTTTGGGCGCCTCCGTCGGGGGGTGAACAGGGTTTGCGAGCATGTTGATCAACTCATGCGTACTTGTTCTGTCATACAAGAGAATGACGAATCGCTCCAAGAATAGCAAGAGTGTTGGTAGTAATTGATGAAGGGGAATTGGAAAGAGAGTTCAATAGTCTAGTGGGAGATAGTGGGTAGAAGGGGTTTCGTGCACCCCCTGTGAATATCAAACTTCTAATAAATGTCACTATATCAGAAAAAATGCATAGAAAAACAGACTAGCTAGTTAAAAAATACAAAAAGTGTCCCAGTATCAGTTTTATTGCAAATTTAGCAAATTAGTATCGCATACAGAAAAATACAATTTTCGATATATCTCAGACCAATACTGTTGAAAAATGAAACAAATGAGGTGCCAGGACCTATGTTCGAGGGTAAACGATCAAGATGGAAACATTTTGGAAAATTACCAGATGTCAACATGATGACGTAATATGCAAATTAGGGGCGCCATTAGCTAAAAATCAATTTTCGAATATATCAACCAATTATGTTGATAATGAACAATAATTGTGACTGGACCTATGTTTGAGGAACAAAGATCAAGATGGAACCAGCTTGAAAATACCAGATGTCCAAATGATGACATAATATGCAAATTAGGGACCGCCACATTAGCCAAAAATCCATATTTGGGCATATCGTGGCCAATATTCCACATACCTCCCCACATAAGATGACGAGACCTATGTTTTTCGGTTCAAGGAAATTGAAAAGGCAATCATATTATGTCTATTTGTCATTAACGTGTTCACCTGCAGATCTAAGACTATGCAAATACGGGCCTTCAATATCGATAGTCTCTTTTTGGGGGTAATTATAAGAACATGCTGCCAAGTAAATTTAGGACTTCTATACATTTAAATACTTGTAAACATATTCTCTTAAATTAAAAATGGAAGTTAAAAGACTAATGCGAGAATACTAAGATACTGTGTTGTTATCATGCCCGAAAAAGCAAACGTGGAGAACAGAACTCTACAGTCTCCAATGACTCTATGCCAACATGCCATGTGATATCACTATTGTATCATGGTAGTTTTAGACCCTCAGTATATTTAAAACGGAACTACCAGGAGGAAAAATTTAACTTGGGCAAAGAAGTTTCTAAAATCATCCAAAACAAGATGAATCACATTCGGAATTTTTCAAATCTGTACTCGTTAAATATTTAAAAAGCATTAATCCATAGTAGTAGTTTCACCATCAGTAAATTCAAGGACCTGCAGGGATAAGATTGGACAGCTTCATATGGAGGACATCTCCGACACATCATTATACGTCCCCATATCGCATGCTAACAGTATGTAATCAGATACCTAACTGTGATCAGCCAAAAAACTCTGATACTTGACAAACCGGAAGTATCGACTTCACAGAGGCAGAGGCATCGCCACACCAACCCCTCCCCCCATAGATTGTCTTCCGGTGAGACCCATCTTCACCATCCGGCTGGAACCACCAGAATTTATTTTCCGTGACAAAGGTAGGAGATTAAGGCGCTCCCCACAAACCACCCTCTGAAGAGGAGCAAAGCGTGTGGGGAGTCACTGGGGGCCCAGAAAAGGGTGTGTTCAAACTTGATCGAGAGTGTTCAAAGATGTCTGCTCTCCTGTACATAGCAGAGGCTTTCAGAGTCCGTAGACCTTCTAGGCCCTAACACAGGCGACGACCTGGAGCTGGTCGTTCTGAGAAATTCATACTTGCTGACCATATCCGGTTCCTATGCATGGTAATAGCTTGTAAGATCATTGGAGATAAGCGCAAAGTTTTAGAAAACATCTATGGGCCAGAACTGTACAGTGCAGTGCCAGAGGGACATGGAAATCAAGCCTCAAAGCAAGCATCTTCCCATGATTCTGTACCAGGTTGACCACTCTGACAGTTGATGAGTTTGTTTTGAGTTAAGAACAGCCCTGGCCAATTTTGGCCACATGCCTGGTCAAGAACAACATAGGCCTCAAACAGTAGACCTCAAATTATGGCAGAAGACAACATCATATTCCACTGGAAAATGGGATTAACTAAAAACATCTCTATTAATGTCCATGGCAGCACATGTCAGCAGTGACTACGCAGGCGGGATCACGAGCGAGACAGGAAGTGCAAACAGAGTCGAAATCCATAAGACAATAATTCTGCCGGGGGTAAATAAGTTGAAGGGTCAGCTTTAGCTTGAAAATCAAACACATTAGAAATTCCCACACCATTACCTACACGCACAGTGGCTTAAAAAATTTCTGATGGAATCATCATTCACACCATTATTTTTTTGAGAATAACGATCTGTATTACTACCATATGCAAGAATATTTGTATGGCTTTTATCAGGGTTGATTGGCAGCAAGGCAAGGATGTCCGTGCCTGGATTAGGAGCCTGCAACTGGGACTCCCCACCCAGAAAATCAACTTCGAGGTCCTATGGACTCATTGAAAAGCCTGCAAAATATCGTGACGAAGGAGACCAACACCTGGACACATGTTTCAGGAGTGTAAGCTATGCAATACTTTGGTGATTCCAAAAATGCATACTTTTGTGGGATCTACCTTTTGTAAAGGCGATAGGGTCTTTCATTGGGTCCTTCTGTAGGCGTTTCAGCAGGTTCTCAGAGCGATATTTTTCGTTTTCATATCACACACACACCTGCAGTTCCTTTAAATTTACTGAGGGTGTAAAACTACCATGATACAATATAGATATCACACTTGCATGTTGGCAGAGAGAGTCATTGGAGACTGTAGAGTTAACTGTCCTTCACCGTTTCTTTTCGGCATGATAACAACACAGTATCTTAGTCACACATTAGTCTTGTATCATTGCATACCTTGGAATTTAAAAGAAATGTTACTAGTATTATCTTGATCTGGATTGGTTTTAACTCCAGCAAAACAGGGTCCCATCACGCTAGAGTATTATGTATAGATGTGCAAGTCTAATTACTTGGCCAACAAAGTTTCTTACAATTACCCCAAAAAAGAGACTATCGACATTGAAGGCCCTAATTTGCATATTCTTAGTATTTGCTGGTGAACATGTTAGTGACACATGAACATAAATTATGAGTACCTTTTAAATTATCCTCGACAATCAAAGCATAGGTCTTGTCATCTTATGTGGGCAGGTATGTGGAATATTGGCCAAGATATACCCAAATATGGATGTTTAGCTAATGGTGACTCTAATTTGCATATTATGTCATCATGGAAAGATCTGGTAATTTTCAAAATGGTCCCATCTTGATCTTTGACCCTCAAAACATAGGTCCAGTCATCTTATTTGTTCATTTATCAACAGTTTTGGTTGAAATATATCGAAAAAATTTATTTTTAGATAATGCGACCATAATTTGCTTTAACGTCATCAAGGAGACATCTAGTAATTTTAAAAAATGGTTCCATCTTAATATTGACCCTCAAAACATAGGGCCAGTCACCTCATTTGTTCAGTATCAACAATATTGGCTGAGAGATATATCGAAATTGTATTTTTCTCTAATGGCGTACAGATTTACATAAATTTGCATAAAAAAATGATACGTGGGACAACTTTTTGATTTTTTTTTTAACATAGCTAATCGATTTCTAACATTTTTTTTTTCTGATATGGTGACATTGATTAGAAGTTATTTCAGGGGGGTGCACGAACATCCCTTCTACCCACTTAGACTACAAAGGCAGCGGTGGCTTCATCATGCGCTTTCCAGATGTTCCATGCGGTTTTCTTTCCCCTTTCCTTGCAAAGAATGAACCGTGTCACATCTGGATAAAAGCATGAAGGAATGACGTTTTTCAGTTGGTCAGTTGCAATAATACTAATGTGATTTGACAAAAACTTGAATGGCTCAGTGTTGTTCTCATCAACACTTAAGAAGGACTGCCAATTCCTAGATATAGCCGATGTTGGATCCACTCCTCGTCGTTTTATTACACCTCTCTTTGGATCTGCGAATGAGTTCAGACTGTTTTCAATTATTCATCCCATACCAAATCAACCACGGCTCACAAGTTGCAAATATGACTTGGCGTATGGCTCAAAACATCAGTTGAATCCTTGCCTGGGTTGAGCATGTTTACAATAGCTGCGCCATCTAAGAATAACAACATCTACATTAGGTGTGTGTTCTCTGGCTGGCAAAGTTGACTTGACTTCCAAGCACTTTGTTAGATGGCTTTGGATCCACTTCGGAGGGATCCCATGCATTGAAAGAGATGGGGCCAGCCTTGGTTCTCATGTTTAAAGAACTCGTCCAAGTTACCATCTCGAACTTGACCACGATATATTAAGCGAGAAAAGCGTGCAAGTACTTTTAGGTAGGAGATCTGGAGCTTTGTATTAGATTTGGTTCCATTTTTCGAAGTTCGAAAACAAGCATGTTGTTTTTCCTGATGAAATCACTTACTGGAGTACTTCTTGCTACCAACCGATCTTTACAAATTTTATCGCATTGCTTAGTGCCAATGCTCTCAGCTTTTCTAACAGTCCTGATCACTTCGCTGCTTACAATTATTTTTGTGTAAAGCACAAGCATATCATGGCTGTTCTTCTAAAACGGATGCCCATTTCCTTAATTGTTGATGTAAGGAATACTATGCATGTAATAATAAAAGTGGTCAACTTCTACAGATGTATAGTTAATCTCATCATATTCGTCGTGGTCACGACATAGGGTCGAATCTGATTTTTGGGCAAATTCAGATTTAATTCTGGTGCCTTTTATGTACTCTTTAATTGTTACCCAAAAATAAAAGTGAAATTACATCTCCTAACCAAAATTAGCGCAGGCGAATAACACCCATTTGTATAAAACGGGTTCACAAACACGAATAACGTATTCGATAGCCTTGCGTTTCCAAATATTCAAAGACACAGATAATAATTGAGAACGATAGTATTCGCTGCGGGACAAAAATTGCTACTTCAGTGATCAAAATCGATAATATAGATCGTCAGATTTAAAGGCAATTGTTTAAATACCTTTCTTAATGGAGGGATGGTCATGTTTAATTTCACATTTTAATGTTTGTGTTTTAATTATGTACTTGTGACTTGAACCTACGGTCTGTGCGTTGTGAAAAAGAACGACCAGCTTTGTAGTTTTAAAATTTGCAAAAATGAACCAAATTGATAACTTTTAGGGGAAATAGGTGACATCAACTCTCGTATTACCAAAGGGGAGGTAGTTACCACCCCAGGTAACTTTCCCTCCGGCGCGCCAAAAACGTTAAAAACTTGTAGTTAAGTCTTCCATATAAGGATTTCACCTTCTTCTGCCCATGTTGGCGAAACAAATGTGAAGATGCACCGTCACGGGTTAGCGTCGAGGTCGATTGTTGGGGAGTGGTTCTATTACCTCTACTAGCCATTATTGAAAATGCATGATTCTGATTGGTCCGTTTACGGCCCATTATTCTGCAATATTGAGCCGCTAATGCATTTTCTTATCATTATTTCATTTCATCAGCAACAAAAGACACATAAATTAGCCATATTACCTTAAAACATACAAACAAACAAAATAAAATTCAGTTGTTTAGTTATAGAATAGAAATAAAGGTTTTGTGGTATCATCTATGAACTTATAATGTATCCTCGGCGAAAAAAAAATAACGGGCGCCATTATTAGTTTTTCCGACCATGGCCACATTACTCGCCATAAATGATACGCATACCCTTAGTTTAGTTCATTAGTTTTAATATGTGCCACTGTATGCTCTAAAATGATAGTTGATCAAAAAATAGTCATTTCCCATATCTTGGGGGCGCAAACCCGATGCAATCCAAATTCTACCTTTTTTGATGCAAAATGTCATTTTCATTTATACTCTGATGTGTGTCTGGGAAAGGACCAATTTTGCCAACTTGTGAACTTGACGCATTTTGACGCCATACTCGGTTATGTTGGAAGCAATTATAACGGAAGACCAAACGCTATAAACTGGTTACCAACATCGAAATCATCTAGGCTTTACTAATGACTTCTCAGGGTTTTTACCACCCCAACCCTTATAAAACCGTGTACAAAAAATAGATTGGTAAACATATGTGAACGGTGATTTTCTTGATGTAACTGGAGATTCTGCAAACTAAATAATTACATATATCATTTTAAAAAAACATCGCCTTTCAGGAACAAATTGATATATTCTGTGGGAAGTTGTTGTATGGCGTCTTTAGTGCCCTCTAAATTGTTTAGAATGTTAGATTTTACTATTGAGTATATTACCCATTTAACTGTTGTTTCTTTTCAAGTTTGGTATATATTTTAAAGGTCCCAGGAAATGCAAATAGAATTGATGTGGTTTGTGTAAAGTCTACAAGGAGGGATTAGAAAGCATTTAATATTTAGGTTGGTGATGATATCATTAGTGAAACTATTGATTTTTCAGAGAGTAATAGAAAATTCCAGGTGACTGGTGTGAATCTATTCATGACACTGTCTGAAAATCAATAGTTTCACTAATGCTGTCACTGGTAGTGTATTCCCTTTTTCTGGCCATGTTTATGGAATGGAAGTCCCGTAAAACATTGTAGTAGGTTTATCATCTATTTCCTGGGAAATTAAGCGTGTACATACTTTAAAAGCTGGGAACTATTATATGTAATTTGAAAATTTAAGAAACGAGAAAAATATGTTGGTATTAAAGTTGTCTAGACCACTTTTTTCCCTCCAAACCTTTTGAGTTATGAAACATTCGGTTACATTTTAAATATTTTGAGCTGAAATTTTGAACAGTTTATAGCCAATATTATTGTGTGTTGCAAACATGCATACTATTTATATTTATTTATTTATATAACATGCACTACAATGTTTGTGTTCCTTCTATACGTATTGTAAACCTTAAATTTAGTTTTTTCCGCAAAAAATGAGTTAAAACATATTGGCGACTATTAAAGATATTAATTTTAAGGAGCCAAATTGTAAATTCGTTGGTCATATTTTACACGAAAAAGATAATGCAACAGCGGACTGTTTCCCATTTTAACCGCGTATGGAAGTCGTTGTATACAAATTTGGCAAGACTTCCTTAGGATACCCCCCTCAGATGATTTACTGCAACATAGAACCCACCCTCATCCTCTGCTCCTCCTTACTCCCGCACCTCTCTGCGTTCTTCTTAAGTCTCTCAAATTTAATTTATTTTAGCTGTTTATCCGTTTTTGATGAAAAAAGGCCAAACATTAAAATAAATTTTGTATCATGTACATATATACGAGGGTGAATATGGAAAGTCTTTCCCAAATTGCACTGTTAGTAGCATAAACACAAGTAATTAGACATCGTCGTCGTCATCATCATATCATTATCATATCATCATCCTCATATCGTCGTCCTCGTCATCGTCGTCGTCGTCGTCATTGTTCGTCGTCACCATTATCGTCGTCCTCATCTCATTATCAGCAGCAGCAGCAGTATCGTCGTCAAAGTTCGATGTTTCCTTATTTAATCGTTATTGCCCAAATATCATCACCGCATCGTTACATTCTTATCATCGTGGCATCATCGGCATCTTCATTTTAATCATCGTCTACCGAAGGGGGGGGGTTGTTACCAACCCCCCCCCTTCAGGTTTTTTCCCCGGAATCTGACATGCGTGAGGTAGACCCCCAATCACCCGCGCATTCGTGTGTTGGGCGGTCGCTTTACTTTAGTAATTATTTAATGTAATGTCAATGACCAGCACTCCGCTCCTGTTAAATCCAACAAACAAACATCCACGGGGTATATGTAAGATACAGGGTGTCCCAAAGGGGATCGATGGGGGGGGGGTGGTAAAACCACCCCCCCCCCTCCGGAAGAATAGTAACAACATGCCTAACACAACACAGAACATCACATACAACGTGATTTTAGGTACCAATAGATAGTTATGGGCCTCCTCTTTCATTGATACCAAAATGGAGTACAAAAGCACCTAGCATTACCGTCCACAATGAAGTCATAAAGTTCGCATGCAGCAAAACTGCCATTTCCAAGACCCACAACAGTGAAAAACAATCATTTTCGCCAAAAAGGTTAGGAAATCAGATTTTTCAGCGGTTTTTTACTCTACTTGATGGGAAATGACTAGTTTTATATAATGACAACATTTAGAGCTATAATAAGGTGTTGAGTCAGTAAAATTGCGACATATCAATTTTCCACCCGATCTTCAGTATTTCGTACTTTCTCAACATATGACGTCATGGGTACGTCATAATTGGGGATGTCGTCCTTATTTTTGGTACCAATGGAAAGAAGAAACTCTAAAGCTATCCTTTATGACCAAATTTACAGGAATCGGGTGTTCAGTACGAAATCACCGGGGGTGGTAACAACCCCCCCCCACTCGGCAATTTTGTTCAAAAAAATGTTCAGGTAGACGAGGGTTAAACTAGTAAAAACCCATAGCGATAGTAATCTCACCATACCAAATTAGAAATCAACGGGTTTCATGCAGTCGAATACGGTATTCGACTCCTTAGAACACAGCGTATCAAAACATTTGGGTTTTGACAAAACTGTCAAATTCCATTCAGTGGCCATTTTGAATAAGTAAACGGTTGGTTTCTTAGTATTGTAATACTGTCGTAGTTAGTAACCATTCTGTCTTTAAACATACACCACTTAAAATAGCCATTTCCTTTTATTTTATTTAATTACACGCATTCATAAGAACTCAAAACTTTTCAAACGCCGTTTTCTCAGAACTAGCATTTATGCCGATTCGACAGTATGCAGAACCCACGACGATATGATTGGTGTAGATAGTGTATAGTCCGGGACTGGATCCCTGATATTTGGGGTCTAGCTGCACTCACCTACTAGTAAGTTGAAGTAATGTTCTTAGATAGAACCTGTCTAGATACATTGGGTTTGGATAATAAAAACTTCTGAAATCAGGGCAAAAGATTTGATATAACTGCTTTTATTATTTCACTGTATGTCCAATAGGTCAAATTTTGAGCAATTGTTTAGGGGTAGGGGTAACACTTTCGAGCACACTTTCAAAATCTGAACACAAAATGATCCTAAGATTATTATCCTGAGTAAATTAAAAAACAGTTTCATAAGATTGTGTGATTTTAAAATCTAGAGTTGGTATAATTGGGTAGTTATAGCCATTTTAATGTAATAAGTGGCACTTTTGGGCAAAATTTAGCAAATTCTTGGTATGTTCCTTTTTAAAATAGGTCATCCACAACATATACATGGTGAATTGTGCCAATTTTGTTTCTTATAGAAGATAACAATGCTGGTCAGATTTTGGTAAAGTTTGAAACCCCAATTGTTGTTACTTTTTTAGTAAATAGTGTTACCACTACCCCTAAAACATTGGCCCCAAAATCGCCCAATTGGAGCATACAGTGAAATAATAAAATTGACTGTAGCAAAACTTTTGCCCTCATTGCAGATTTTTTTTATTATTGAAAACTAATGTATCTTGACAGACTCTAATTAAAAACATTGCTTCAACTTTCTAGGAGGTGAGTGCAGGGGGGTTAACTCAAAAAACTAGAGCACTTTACTGGATGAGTCCCGTACTAATATAATTAATTTCAAAACCAGCTAGTTTTCATTTAAACTGATAATTTAAGCAATGGACCATACAATATTATTAAAAACTATAACTAGGAATGCATGATCTAAAAACTTTTAAATGTTAAAATAACTTAACGGGGTCAGGGAATCAAATGAAACCATTGGGTCATAGAAAACTTGTTAACCCTCGTCCGACCAAAGGGTAAAATTCCTAACTACATTCCTGAGGGGGGGTAGCACCCACCAATTTTTCCGTACTTAAGGGGCACAAACTTGTTTGATAGCAGTTGTGTAGCGCATGTCCTTTCGTCAACTGAAGTACAAACATATCAAGGTGTAACAATATGACGTATAGTGACGTCATTACTGAGAGTTATATAATAGATGTCGTTATATGAAAATCTCCAAAATCAAGGGGTTTTCAAAATTCATGCAATCAAAATTGGTATTTATTGGCAATGATGGGTGTGACAAAGTAAGAATATATATGTTATACTTAAAAACATAAGAAAATCATACAAATATTGTCCAGTTTTGCTGCAGTAGCATCATAAGTAAAATAAGTACAATTTTTTGAAATTTACACAGGAAAGTATCGGCAAAGGGGACCCCCAACTTCCAAAATTGACCGGACCCCCTGACCACCCCAGGTAGTAGGTACCTCCATTTCTTTCGCTAAAAATGACCACCAAAGGATGAACTTACAATTACAAAAACCTTAGATCATATTTTCGTTTGCGTTTTTGTGTGACAGGGAATCATTCGTTGGGGCACCCCATGGGTAACCTCCCCCCTCCTGGTGGAGGAAGGAATTGCAAGCCTGCTAAATTTGCATAAAAAACCTATGTGCCATTTTGGCCTATACCTTTGGTTATTATACCACATATTAAAATGGGGACGTTGCCAATTGTGGTATCTAAAGTTTCATCTGATAGATTGGCCTTCCACCACCAAAATTCCCCATCTGTAAAGTTTTGCGCCGATATTTCAACCCGTTTTCAGTGAAACCTAAAAAAATTGTTTTCTTAGCCATAGACTACTGTGCTAAAATGAATATTGGTTCGACCAAACTGAGCGTAATTACGCTCATAACTTCCAAACCAAAATATCCTTTTGCCCTACGATTACAGGGTAAAATGAGAAAAATAATAGCTCACTTCTTAAGTACCCCAAACTGTTGAACCACTCACGTGTTAAAATCTGGGATTATGGGGACGATTTGCTATAGCGATCGGGCCACGGCCCTTTTTTAACTCTTGAGTCTTTCTTGCTTCGGCAACATAGGACCCAGGTACTTGAGGTCTAACACCTTTCTTAGAGTTTGGTACCGTGTGTTGTCCAGATAGGTTGATGACCTGAACCTCGGAGTCCTACAGGGCGACACTCTCCTCCAGATTATTTGGGGTGTATACTTTGTTTGTGGATTATTATATTATGCGGATTTCATCACTGCTGAGGACGGTACACCGTGAGAAGGCGTATGTCAGGCACGACTTCCATACGTCGTCAGCAAGATTCCTGCTCTTGCATATGACGATGATGCCCGCATTGATGCCACCAATGGAGAATCTACCCCAGAGCCAATTGCATCACTTCGCGACAGCATCAGCAAAGGTTGGACTTCGCCTCAATGCCAGTAAAAAACCAAGGTTATGTTGTTGGTGGGACACTCCTTACTCGGACCATTAATACCGTTTCAGGCAGCCCACCGCCCGGCCTGTGATGAATTTGCTACTTGGGATGTAATATAGCTGGACAACAGGGTGCTTTCAACGCCGGAGACAACTGGCGTGGGTTGCAGCTCGGACATGTCGGGGTGAAGCCAGTGACGGGGCCAAAATGCAACTGTTTAGGTCTTACTTGGAATTGTTTTCTGTTGTACAGCTGTGAAGCCTTAAGGCTCAGTCAAAAATAGCCGATTTTTTGATAGAAACCCACTTCCAGATTGCCCAAGAATGGTGCCGATTGGTCAATTCTCGAAAATCGTTGAGCAGTTTTTCTTGTTCATGTGAGTTTTGGCAAGGTCTGGGACCTGTTCTGTACAATTTTCTGTAGTCTTACCGATTACGTGCTAGAAAACCACTTACAGACGATCAAGACTTGTGCCAAATTTTCATTTTTCGAAAAAAGTGAGTAATTTTCCACTTTTCACTGGTTAAAAATAAAACCTGTAAAAAAACAGGGATTTGAATGGCAGCTGGGACTCACAACGTGCCAGAACGTAAATAAAAATAATGGAGACAGCCCGTAAAAAATGCGAAAACCATTGCAGGGACACGTAAACTAAGGCGTAACAATATCAACTTTCAACGTTATTGTGGTTTTTATTGTTTAAACAATATTAAGAATAAAACGTTTTCATTACAATCCTCTGACCAAATTTTCACGTGTAGCTATGGCAGCATACAAATGTTGTATAACGTTACCACGTGGTTGTAAAACAAAAAAAATTTCAGGCAACCAATTTGAGAAAAAAGGCAATAACAAAGGGAAAGAAATACGTTGAAGTGAAGAAATAAAAATTTGAACCAGTTGATACAATTTGATTTATTGGTACTGTACAACATCTAATACCAATACTTAATCATGCATAATGAGTAAAATTAATAAATGTACCATTACATAGATTCCGAACCAGGGCCCGTTCCCCAAAACTAGCTGCGTAACCCTACGTGTTATACTAACTCATGGTATGTCCTTACATAACCACGCACCTTCATACCAGTTACACAGTGATTTGGATAAATGTGTCCACTCGGGCATGACACAGTATGCACGTAAATTTACGACTGAGTTTTGGGAAAGGACCCAGAGGCATTAGATACAATTCCTAAAACCTTATCCGCTACATTACCTGACTTCATTGATTAGTAGAACCCCCCCCCTACCTAAAATTAAAATTATGGAGAGAGGAGAGGAGAGAGAGAGATAGAGAGAGAGAGAGAGAGGAGAGGGGGAGAGAAGAGGAGAGAGAGATGGGGATATATATAGATATAATATAATATATAGTGTGGCTTGTGATTACGTTTTTTTTTCAAATTAAAACTAAATATATTACAAAAAGGAGGAAATTGAGCTTTTTAAAAATAGGGGACGGCGGAGGTCCCAAATAGGTCGTCCAGATGAATGTGATGGTTATCGAATCATTTCTGAAGATGCACAATTTCAGTTTTGGTTAAATGCTCAACCTGAAATGTATTCTGAGTCAGCAATAACATATAAAACAATGAAAAAATAATTCATGTTAACAAGGTGATGTGTACCATACCCCAGGACAATTGTTCCCATACCTCCAGGACAATGTCCCATACTCCAGGACAACGTCCCATACCTCAAGAACAACTGTCCCATACCCCAAACAATGTCATATATCCCCAGGACAATGTCCCAAACCGCAAGGACCATGTCCCATTACATACAGGACAATGTCCCATACCTCCAGGACAATGTCACATTATCCAAAGGACAATGTTCCCATACCCCAGGACAATGCCCATACCTCCAGGACAATGTCCCATATCACCCGGACAATTGTCCCATTACCTCCAGGACAAGTCCATCCTACCAGGACAAAGTCCCATACTACAGGACAATGTCCCATTACCTCAGAACAATGTCCATATCCAAGGACCAATGTCCCATACCTCCAGGAACATGTCCCACACCCCAGGACAATATAAAACAATGTAAAAAATAATTCCGTGTTTTGTTAACAACCGGTGAGTGTCCCATACCCCAGGACAATTCCCATTACCTCCAGGACAATGTCCCATACCTCCAGGACAATTGTCCCATACCCCAGGGACAAGGTCACACATATCGCCGGGACAATGTCCCATACCCCCAAGGACAATGTCCCTAACCTCCAGGACAATGTCCCTACCTCCAGAAAACAATGTACCATACCTCCAGACAATGTCCATACCTCCAGAACAATGTCCCAATCCCAGGACATGTCCACATACCTCAGGACAATGTCATACCTCCAGGACAATGTCCCATACCTCCGGAACAATGTCCCATATCCCCAGGACAATGTTTATATCCCAAGATAATGATCCCATATCCCCAGGACAATGTCCATACCCCAGGACAATGTCCCAACCCACATGGACAAGGTCCCATACCCCAGGGACTTTGTCACATACCCAGGAAAATGTCTTATACCCCAGACAATGTCCCATAACCCAGGACAATGGGCCCATACCCAGACACATGTTCCCATACCCCAGGACATGTCCCATACTCCAGGAGAAAATGCCCATACCCCAGGACAATGTCCCAATCACAGAACCATGTTCCCATACCTCCAGACAATGTCCCATACCTCCAGGGACATGTCCCATACCATCCAGGACAATGTCCCATATCCCCAGGACAATGTCCCATACCCCAGGACTATGTCCCATCATTTACCCAGGGGACAACGTCCCATACCCCAGGACAATCAATGTTACTTATCTCCAGGCCAAGTCCATACCTCCAGAACAATGTCCCTTACCCCAGCACAATGTTATACTCTTCAGGAACAATGTCCTATTACCCCAGGACAATGTCCCATACCCCAGGCCATGTCCCATAACCAGGAACACTGTCCCATACCCTAGGACAATGCCCCATATCCCAAGGACAATGTCCCATACCCCAGGACAATGTATTATACCCCAGGACAATGTGCCCTAAACCAGGAACATGTATACTGTTGTATATCGAATCAGTTCGAGAATCTGTAACCCCTCGCATCCCTCCAATTTCAGGCCCTGTGTGACTTACAGACCCAGATATTGTGTGCCAAGTGTCATCGAAAATTAGGAGAAAATAGGTCAACTATGCTAATTATTCATGCAAATTAGTGGTACTTAGAATGGCATTACACTGTTGTCGAATGTAATCAGGTCGAGAATCTCTAACCCCGCATCCTTCCAACAAGTTTCAGCCCTAGCTCGTACAGATCTCCAGCTATTTTGTTCAAAAGAAAGAAAAGTCACGACGCTGACGACGCCGCAGACCGGACGCCGCAGCCGAAGACCAACACGGATCATGCAATGCCATAAGGTCTTCCTATTAGTGCTTGGGCTAAGTCGATATTTGACATATGGGTACCATATAGAGTGGCAAAAACGGAGTGCTACCAACTTGTTAAGACAATTCAACTTAAATAATTTATGACTGATAGACCTTCCAAAGTAGTAGCTTAAGCCTACTAATGTGCATAAACAAATGGCCGCCATTCAAGTTGCTCCATAAATGGGTTAAGCCATACCCTGTCTTGTAGAAGGATTATGTTGGTAAACAAAAATTGTTACCAAACGTGAGAATGTTTGCTAATGGACCAACCAGCAGAATCAAACAATTGTTTTTTTTTTTTTTTTACATACATTATGAATTAAACCTAATTTGCATAAATCCAAAATGGCCGCCATTTTCGTAATTTTAGAATAAATGACTTCAACATTCAAGGGATAATGGATGAACTTGTACACTATAAAGGTCATAATTACACTATTGCCCAAATTAACTATAAATTGTATGTATGCAAGACTTACAAGGTGACAACTTAAGCCAAATTAAATTTGAAAATAAACCAAAATGGACGCCATTGAATGAAATGCGCCATAAAATAGTTTCGGCTATATCCGGAGTCGTAGAAGAAAATATTTAGGTTCAAAAATGCGAAAATGGGTGTGTTTGATTAACAACAACCAAAAATTGAATTCATGGCCATAGTTTTAATAAACCTTTTTGGCATATATCCCAAATAACCCCGCCATTGTTTTTTTACCCAACCTTTAAAAGTTGCTTTTAAATGGTGGCCAGTTTCAATAATGGGCAGTTCAAGTGTTAATCTATTGCATTGAATTCATATGTCTAATCCCTAACGACTTTTAAAAACCCACATGACAAAAAAAAATCACACAGCAAGAGTGGACCCTTTCCTGGGTGTAGTGGGAAATTGCTCCGAGTGACAACAAATAATACTACTACCTCCATTTTCGCGGTGATAGTCAGATTTTCCTATAGGGACGTTAGGTATATAGTTTTAACCCTTATTTTTCATACAGAATATCTGATGATCCATTCTTGCCATAACAGTTATAGTTGTGTTTCAGTAGTTAATTCAATATTTTATAGATTACCATCTTGACAGGTTTTATTAGCATGATCACTATCATCTGTTATCCAGTAACAGTTGACATACCGCATTATATGTAACTATTGACCAACTCAAAAGTTCTCATTACAAGTACTTCCCACTCTAGTCCTCTTGAAAGCGACGCCACCAAATGGCTGTTTGGTAGCTTGCAATAGGATGTATCTTTGTTCAGCTAGGGGCGAAGAGAAGACTGATGAAGTAGGCTCAAGAATGGACAACCCACAAGGGAGTTATGCTCGCACCTCTCCTGTCAACATATATACCGACGACCCAAACCTAGTGAGTGCAGGAACCTTCTGTTTTATTATTCAGATGATTTGGAATTAGCGCACAAGATGCAGACTTCACACGTGGTTGAAGAGAGAGACTCTCCAAAAGTTTGGATGAACTCACTCCTACTACGAGGAAAACCACCACGTGAAAATCCGTCCAAGACCACGGGTGTGTGTTGCTTTCCATCTACGCAACCTGGAAGCCAAACGTTCAGATAAAAGTAACCTGGGGCCCGTTTCACAAAGACTTACGATTCACTGGGAAGTTTGACTTTATCGAGCGTTAAACTCGATCAGCGTAAGTTTTGGAACTGATTGTAGGTTTTAAACTTACGCTGATTGAGGTACGCTGATTACAAATCGACGTATAAATTTTGTGAAACGGGGCCCCTGGTTCTGGAACACCCCTGAGCACTGCGATAACCCTCACGGCGGCTGCCAACCGCCTTAAAATCCAGACAGAGGTTTTGAGCAAAGTTCCAACTCTTGAATCAGTCTCTAAGGCGCTTAAGAGAGAGTAAACATCTATTGGTATTTGAAACCCTGTTGAGAATCTTCCACCGGGAGCTGACTACCTCCTCCATTGGTGAATGGCGATGCCTAAAAAAGATTGAGAACAGAATTGGCGAGATCTAAGGTTTCCTTTGCAGAAGGAGGATACCGGAAGTAGATCAGGACACCACCTGTTGTTGTGGGAACAGCACACAGGCAATGGAACATCTCTTGGTCTGCCCATGTTGGAGGCAACAATGCCCTGTATGGGAAAGATTCAACCATTGCCAATAAACTTGACTCAGCATTAAATGCTCCTGCCGGCTATCACAAGATGGTGTTTGTCTTCGTCCAACACCAAACGAGAGAACATATACATTTTAGGAGGAATAGGGAATTGCCCCATCATGACATCCGTCATAGTGTAGCGAGAATGCCAAGAGCGTAGTAGCTGCCAAGTGTATAGCTAATGTAAGCATATATTGTCCGGACAGAGACCAGCTGCAAACGCCCTTAAATCCAATTATGAGTTTCTTTGATAATCCAAATCCAAAACCTCTTGAAATCGTCCCTCTAGGAGCGTAGAGAGTTTCGCATTGTGGAAAGGAAACACTTTGCTATCAACAAGTAACATCTATTGGTATTGAAACCCGGTGAGCTTCTTTCCACTGGAGCTAAACTCCTCATGCCTCAACAGATTGAGAACCAGAAACGGCTGCTGATCTAGGTTCTTTGCAGAAGTGAGGCTACATGGAAGCATACAGGACACTACTTTAGGGTGGTTGTGGAATAGAACCACAGACAATGGAATCATCTCCTATATGAATGGTCAGAATTTCTTCAATGGAGGAGGAGCTGGCTAAGTTAGTTATTAACGTCTATGATGGGTGATCTAGTTCACGGCATGTGGACTGTTGAAGTTTTAACGTGGGATTTGAGAGAGCCAGCAAATATATATGAATGCATACCATTGATGTACCTTGTCCTGTTTGGAGTTCAACATTCCTAAACATATTTAGCTAATGTCCTTGTTGAAGGCCAGGCTGGGGATCAGTACAACTGTGGCCAACAGTATGGGGTGCATAAAAAAGGGGTCGTGTGGTCTCTCTTCGAGCTTTTAGAGCCGGTACTTCCTCGAGGCCAAATGCACAAACCTCTACAAGTGACATCTCTCAGGAACTTCTTTGCAAAACTTCAAAAGAGTTCATGTTGGTAGTATGCAGCTAGATTACCAATCAAAGATGAGAACAACGTGCAGTACTAATTGTTTGAGGCAAAGAAAGGGAAATTGAATTGGCCAGATTCCTCCATGGTGAGACTGCCTAACCCTTCGCAGAGGGCAACTGTATGGTGCCGTAGAAGACTCTCCAGACACTTCAAGGCCACAATGGTCATGAAATGGATTGCACGTCAGATGGTAAGTTGATTATCAAGTGGATGAATGGAAAAACCTGCAGCAGACGTTGTTTTAGAGTTCTTACCCGCAATACTTGCCCAAGAATGTGCAGTGCCCGCACTGTTATGTATGGCTCTAATGGATGTCCTGTACAGATTTGTGCAAGGTATCGACATGTGAAAACATGAAAGGTGAGTTCATACATGGACAGTTCCTGATGAGGAATATCGGGGACGAGGACGAGAAGAACATATTAAAGGAGACAAATACAGAGGATTGGCAAATAGCTGGCGAGCCTGAGAACTTGTGGAATTAGGTGAATAGTATGTCTAATGCGTGGGAAGATAAATGTTATTTATACCAAAATAGAATGCATCTCTAATTTATTGAAATAACTAATGAAACACATTGTAGTATAGGATATGGATCCTCAAATATGTCTATATGCAAATTAAGTGCTTTAAAATATGTTATATCGACATATTTCTTCTGAGGGTAATACATTAACAATTTGAAAACGCCCATGATTCAAAGTGGCTACAATTCAAAAAAGCAACGCAAGTACAAAAATGCTAATTTGGCAACACGGCGACCATTTGGGATATGCAAAGGAGATTAATTAATAGGATTAGCTATGAATTCATTTTGGTTGTTTGTGTTTAATCAACACCTCATTTCAGCAGTTTAGTTTTGTACCTAAAAGATTTCTTCTATGAGTCAGGATATGGCCAACGCCGCAACTAGTTATGGCGCAATTCCAATGGCGGCCATTTTGTTTAGCCAAATTAGCATAACTCAAGTTGTCACTTGTAGTCTTGCCTAAGAACAGGATTATAATTATACTAGTGCAATAGTGTATTGTAAACTTAAGTGTTCGTAAGATTCATCATGTGATACCGTGAACCATGACTATTAAAGTGCAACTTATGCCTCAAAATTTTACGAATATGGCGCCATTTCGGATTTCTGCAAATTAGATTTTAAATTAAACAATTGCATGGATTTGAGTTCTGGGGTTGTCTCATTATCAAACACCTCGGTTAGAATATTTTCACTAAAAAAAAATTCTTCATCAAGACAGGATTGGCCGCAAACTAATATTATGACGAATTTCAAAGGCGGCCATTTTGTTTATGCAAATTAGATTGCTAGGTTTGTCACCTTCGAGAAGTATTGTATAAAGACATGTTATGGTAATTCGTACAAGAGTGTAATTGTAAACTTACAAGTGTTTGTTCATCCATGTCATACTTGAACATGACTGTTAAATCAAATTATGCTGCAAATTATTAAAATGGCGGCCATTTTGGATTTATGCAGCGTAGGTTTTAATTTAAATGTATGGATTGAGTTCTGGGGTTGTCCATTGTCAAACACGTCATATTCGCATTTAATCCACTAAAAGAATTCCTTCTACAGGACAACATATGGATAAAAACTAGGTATGGAGCCCTTTCAATGGCGGCCATTTTGTTTATGCAATTAGCAGCTTAAGCTACTATTTGGAATGTATATATGCAAAAATTATTATGAGATGATGTGTCTGAATCAGTTCATAGCACACTCGCTTTGCCCCCCCTGATGGTACCGACCAACCTATCTGGCCCAAGGACTATATAGGACGACTCAAATGATAGGGAAAATAGGAATTGGAATTTTTTAATGACGGTATACTTACGACTTATTTAACACATTTATCGGTACAAAAGAACGTAATATAACGGAAAGAATCAGAGGTTAACTTTTTTTTTCAAAATGGTAGTATCATTTTTAGCCACTGTTTATTAACAAATTTTTCGCTTCCAAATTGTAATTTTATGTTTATGTAAAGTGTAAAGCGTGAATATCATTGATAAAGGGGTTTACCGTAATTTAAAGGTTCCATGGCCAGCGCTAATAGCCTAGTCCCCAGAAGACCAGATTTACCGGAAGTGTCAAACATTTTGAGAATCGAAGAAGCTACTATTTGTCTCAATTACTTGGGTTCAAATCTTGGGACCAAAGGATGTTTGGTTGGAAGTAATGAGCGAAATGTACCCCAATTTGGTGACCAAATATTAATTTACACATTACTCTATGGGGCTTACGAAATCACGTTTTCGCTCTCTACATGAAAACGCATTGAAATATCGGCGCGAAACTTACAGTGGGTTTTGGGTGAAGGCCAATCTATCAAGATGAAAATTCAATCTGTACAATCGAGGCGCCAGCCCCCGTTAAAAGGTAAAGTCTGGTAAAATTAGGAAGATTTTTAAAAGTGAGGTGTAGTTTTGGCCAAGTCTTGAACTGTCCTGTACAGTGGCTGCGGTTTTGTGTGTTCGGGAGCACGTGGCAAAATTTGAAAAAAAAAAACGCCACGATTTTGTTGTTAGCTTAAAAAAATGTGGCGGGTTGGGAATCGGGTGGTCGTCTTGAACACATGAGCGGTGTTGAAGCGGTAGCCGATGAGTTGGCGTGCATCATGAGTGGTTTGTGTGCAGTGGGAAGAGGGCGGCAATGAGTCTGCTCCAAGCGGGGAAAGATGCAAGCAAAAACTGAACATCTTAAATCGGCGACTAAACTCGGCCACTACAGAAGATAAGTCGCCGACTTGCAGTCTTGCACAGCAACTTTGTGCTGTCGTGTTAAGGTCGACGAACTGATTGGAGACTGAACAAGTGCATGGGATTGATCTTGATTTTATGATGATGTCGCCATACATTGGAGGACTGAAACAAAGTGCCATGCAGTGATCTGATTTATGATGTGTACTACTCGGCGATTGAGCATCTATTGTCTTGTAAATTTTGTAAGTTGAATAAGACTGCAGCCGATTTGAAAAAATATGTGGTCTTGTGTTGTTGGGAAGAGGTTGGGTGCGCGTGGCGGGTGTCTTATGTGACTGTACCTTTCTTTTTGAGGAGCGAGGTCTTCCTTGCCATTATTACCCTTCCCGTCCTGCGTTCTACACCTATCCCCGATCTTCCCCTCTCATCTACACCGACTCTTCACCGAATTCTATATCCCGCGTCTAACCCGCCCAAACCTTCTAACCCCAGTGCCTCTTCTCTCCCCTAACCATCTATTCCCCCAAGCTCTTTGACCTCCCTCTTTAATCACCCTAATCTAACTTCCCTTCTATTTGTACCCTACTTCCCTCATTCTTTTACGGTGGGTTCTAATACACTCTTCTCCCCCTCTACTTCACCGCCGTCTCAACAACTTGGCGACCAATCAACGACCAATGTTGTTTTAAAACCAACTAAATTCAATCAATAAATCAATAACGAGAGTAATGCCCAAAAACAAAAAAAAAGGCAAAGGTCTATGGAAAGTTTAACAAAGCTTACTAGAGATCAGAGATAACATTGACCTAAATAAATTGATTGATGGATGTTATAATTTATATAAGATATTATTCCTGCTAGATGTTGTGGATTTCCTTCAAAACAAAATTCGAAGTTTAGGTTGTATACTGTACAAAGAAGGTAAGGAGTCTTGCCTAATGCTTACAAGAATTGGGAAAAAAAGGATCAATATTAGAAAGGGACTTAGTGATAATAACTCGAAGGAAACACACAGTAAAATAGTTAAAGACCAATGTTAAAGTAGAATGGCATGGCAAAATATTACAGCAGGTGCTATGGTTGCGATCAAAAGAAACAGATTCAGGAAGGCGAGAAAAGCACTAAGTATTTCTTGAACGTAGAGAAAGAAATGTCGTGGGTAAAAAACGATCCGTGTTTACGAAAAGCAGACGGTAGTCTCATTACGATCAAGATGAGCTGTTACACGAGCAAGTACAATATTACTACAGATCTGTACAAAAAGATACGCATTGGACTTAAAACGCATACACATTTTCAGGAAAACATTGACGTTAAAAAAGTTCCCCGGGAGAAAAAGAACAATGTGAAGGTAACTAAATTAAGGAATGTAGTGTTGCACTAAATGAGATGCAAAACAATAAAAGCCCAGGTTACGATGGACTCACGTGGAATTTACACAATGTTGTGGCACAAATAAAGGGTTTGTAGTAGGACTCCCTCAATGCAAGGGTTTTGAACATGGATATGATGCATCAAGACAAATGTCACAGAAAGGGTGTGATTAGCTATTACATCAAAGGAAAGGGACTTGCCAAGGGACATTTATGAACTGGAGACAAATTTCTCTGTAAATTGGACTATACGAGTGCTACAAAGACCCTTGACTAAAAGACTCAAAAGGTAATGCTTCTATTGTTGATTTTGACCAGAGGTGATAGGAAAGGCAGATATATTGGTGAAAATGTCGCTTACTATGAAGATACGTGAGATTTATGAAAAAACAAAAGATCCAGGGCAATTCTTTCTAGAATTCAGTAAAGCTTTTGATAGTAGAAAAGGGATTATTAATTTTCAATACTTCAAGAATAGAACTTTGGTCCTAGCTTATAAAATGGGTTGAAACAAGTTAACAATGATATTTTAGTTGTCTTCGTACAGAACGGCAATTGTGTCACACTTTGTTTTACAGTACAAAAGGGAGTCAGACAAGGCTGTACCCATCTTCCTTATTATTTATCTTGGCAATAGAAAGCTCGCATGTTAAAAATAAGGACAATCAAACAACTTACCAGGATAAAAGTCCTCTCACAGATTATGAAGAAGGAAGCACGCAATAGCTGTGTACGCTGATGACATTACGATCTTCGTTCAAGGTGAGAATGACATTAGTGAAATCCTTCAAAATTTTGAACGATTTATTATTCTTTTTTGGTTAAAGTTGAATCCAAGAAGACGGAAGCTATGTGGCCCTGGTTCTTATTTAAGAGAGCAAAAGAAAACACATGACTTAAATTGGAAACTCTTTCCAAATAACAAAGTTCAAGCACTAAATTCAGTGGATCAAATTGCCGAAAATTGGGAACCAAAAGTTCTAAAAGAATAAATAACATTATAAATATGTGGAAAAAGAGAAATTCAGTATGGTGGCAAATCTGTCACCAAAAAAGTCTTCTTGCATCACAACTTACTTTAATCCAGTGTTGTTGAACATACCTACTGATAGTATAATGCTTTGAACAAACACTACTTCAAAATTTGCTTGGGTAAGAACATGAACGAGTTAAGAGGAGAGCATTGATCAATGATTATGAAAAAGGGGGTTAAACATGATCCATTTACCGTCATTCCTTGATTCTTTGAAACTTTCATGGATAAAGAGATTAACAAGTGATTCAAAGGCAACTTGGAAAAACTATACCTCTCGTCGAATTCCAGTCAATGATTTAGGCTTTGACATTTTAAAATGTAATTGTTCATATGACATTATTTACATAAAACATGTATCAAGCAATTAGAAAAAAAAATGTCCCCATTCTATCATAACCTTGTATCCTTATGGTTAAATACAAAACGGTGCCTGAAAGCCACAGATATTGCATAACCCCAATGATGAAATCATTTGGACTAATGACTGACATTAAACATTAAAGGTACATGTTGTGATCCTATGACTGGATCCAAGCAGATTTTGTTAAAAGTTCAAGCTCGGATCATAACAGGTGTTTTACTATCAATAACTGATTATCGACGTGAAGTCAGAAAAACTGGAGGTAGAATTTTAGATTACTTCTCTCTCAGTCAACAATCCCAAAAGAATGGAAGAAAAGAGAAAAAAGACTAAATTCGGAGAATCATAAATGATTTAGGTGACATATAATTTCATATTTTATCAGCAGAAAAATGCAATAGTAAGTTGATACGTTCTATATTGATTGCTAATCTATCGTTGAATCCAAGAGTCGAAGTGTTTTGGGAAAGAAAATTTCCTAGTTTTGTTTTTGACTGGAAAAGAATTTGGAAAAATGCAGCGTGTGCTATTAAAGATGCAAGACTCATAACTTTAAATTTGAAGATACTTTGCAATATATATCCAACAAAGATTCTTTTGGAAAAAATAGGTAAAGCAAACACAAATGAATGTGATACATGTAAGGAAAAAGATTGTATTGAACATTTTTTCTTTCATTGTAAAATGATCAATAAAATATGGTTAGAGGTGAATGAAATGTTATCAGAAATATCAAGTAATACAAAGAAAATTACAGTTACAGATGTTTTGTTTGGATGATTCTCATATGATAAGAATTCTAACGATATTGCAATAAAATCATCACAGTTGCAAAATTATGTATTAGTAAATATAAATATGGAAATTATCCTGACCTATCAATTCTGTTCCACCAAGAATTGCGATTAAGACGATTGTAGCAGTAACAAATATTTGTACACCTATTTGAATCATAATGTATTAACAGAGATAAGATGTGTGATGTTATGTAAATGAAGATATGTAAAATAATAAACTTTTGCAAGACAAAAAAAATCAACGAGCAGTTTTGATAGCGACATGTCACAACTTGTACCGTCGTTTCAAGGTCGGCGACTGATAGGGGACTGAACAAGTGGCGTCGCCCATTAAACATGCTTGATCTTGTTGATTTCATGATGCTGTCGCCTACTGCTAGGCGTTTCAGCATACCTTGTTTCGTTGACGACGGGGAAACTCGCAGACTAATCATTCCTGGTCGGGATAAAAAATGTATATTTTCCAAGTTTGATCAAGAGTGTAGCCGATTTTGAAAAAAAAAAAAAATACGGTCTTGTGTAGTCGGGAGGAGGTTGGGTCGGGAGCTGTCTTCTGTGTGACTAAACTTAAAAGGTATAAAAATACTGAATATAGGGTGGAAAGTTGATATGACGCAATTTTAGTGACTCAAAAACATTATTATATCACTAAAATGCTCTCTTTATACAAAACTAGTCATTTCCAATCAAGTATAGCCAAAAACTGCATTTTTGGCGAAAAATTGAATTTCCCTATGCGTGTCTATGGAAATTGACAATTTTGCTAACATGTGAACTTTATGACGTCATTGTGAGGTAATGCTAGGCATTATGGTACCCGTACCCATTTTAGTATCAATGGAAAGAGGAGGACCATAGCTACCAAAATCAAGTGCCTGTGATGTTTCTGTGTTGTGCTAGGCATGTTGGTACTTCTCTACCCCCCCATCCATCACGTTGTGATCACCCTGTATCTTACCCATACCCCGGTGGATGTTTGTTTTTGGTTGAAAATGAGCGGAAAATGTCAATTGACAAATTACTTTAAATAAATTGGCACCTAAAAAGGTTTTTTTACAGGAATTAAACAAAGGTGTAGTTTGTACTACTTACAACTTATGGTTATGGAGGTATAAGACAAAAATCATCAAATATCAAAATGCAAAAGGTTAAATCTTAAATATTGCTCCGATTTCTTTAAAAATGAGCTCAAATTGTTCATCTTTCCTTAGAGACTGCAACAAAACATTTTACACCGTCTAACATAGTTTTAAAATTCGGATATCAATAGAGGTCAATGGGGTAGACCTCTTTTGTCATTTATCTCGATAAACAAATACAAATGAGAGTGTCAACTACTTCTGTTGAAATCTCTGTGGAAAGGTTAACAATTTGAGACCATTTTTAAAGAAATCGGTGCAATATTAAAGATTTAACCTTTGGTGATGACCTTTGACATTTGATGAATTTTGTCTTATACATCGGTAACCATACCTTGTAGGTAGTACAAACTACACCTTTTTAATCCTTGTAACAAGAAGAATACTTTGGTTACCTTTTTACAGCAATCTAAGCATTTTTCATTTTTGACCCCTGTATTATGAATTTTCCCCCTCCTGGATTCCGCCCACACTTTCTCGAGGGGAACGCCCGCTAAATTTGTTCATAAAAAAAAACACTTGCGCATACAATGCGTACCCTATAACACTTGCAAAAGGGTGTGCGTACAATAAAACACTTACAAACTCCTGCTCCTGCGTACCAAAAGAAATTGCAAATACGTCATATATCAGTTAAATTTCCTCGAGTCTCCCGAGTGGCATATGGTTTCGAATAACGTGACTATCAGTCTTCCTTTTACTCCCTAGGGTGAGGGTTATCCCTCGTCCACCGAGGAGGGGGAAGGGTGATTACCAAACCCTTCAAGATTCTTTTTTCGCTTTGCTAAACCCCCATTTCTGAGTTTCTGGTGCCAATTTTCAATTCAAGTGACCTTCGGGTCACTCTAAACCCCGATAACAATCTTCAGATTGTCCTCCCCTACATTCATGCCAAATATCAGCCCCATACGTCAAAGCATAACGAAAAGCATAGCTGGACAGACCGACGATCTGTTTTTGTAGTTACCAGGCGGTCACCGGCTTCGTGATTACCTGGCGTTTTGCCTAGCTAGCCTGTGACCTTTGCATGTGTGTTAAGAAGCTTTGACTCCGATCGTTCTTGTTCGGTCAGCGGCCATTTTTGACCAACGTTGGTGTCTAGAACATTACTACCAAAATTGACCCGAATAACATTTGACCTTTGGGGTCACTCCGGAACCCTGCAAACAAATGTCATACTTTGCTTCCCACTTTTAGGCCAACTATCATCCCCATATATCAAAGCATAACGAAACGCACAGCCGGACAGACAGACATGTCTATTTTTTTAGTAGTAATGCTGCAACTACAACATCACTTTTCAAAAGGTAGGGATCCAGAAGGGTAAAACTGGAAGACCGAGTCTCAGCTCGTTATACCCTGTACGTTGGTCCACTTGAGGAAAAGTGTGTTTAATTTGGTCGAAAAACCTCATAAAATATATTGTCACATCAATCTTTCAATGAATGTATAGGTATAAGAACTGTAAAATTATACAGACTGATTTTACCGAATAAGCAAATATTTGAAAAGGTCATTTTTCACACGTTTTCAGGCATACAATTTTTTTCACATGTTGTTATAGTCCCTGCAACTACAACATCACTTTTCAACGAGAATAGTCTTTTAAAAACAACCATCGCTTAGCGAGATGTTAGTACTTAGAGAGATATATAACCATAGTATATATGTCAGGCATCAACAATACTCATGCATCAACTTAATTTGGAAATCTGAACAAAATAAGTTTTCGTCGATCAACGCATATTTCGCACCATGCAAAGCCCATTACTCACAACAGAATTGATAAATTTCTGAAATATGTTATTCGGATGCGCCGAATTCATGGATATGAACATGGAGAAATTGGAAATATGGATGAAATCTCTTTCATATGGATGGAGATGCCGGGAAAATCGACTCTTTATTTTAGCGGAGATAAGGATGTTACAGTGGCTAGTACAGGTCATGAAAAACAACGAATCACAGTGACTTTGGGCGCACTTGCCGATGGAACAAAACTTCCCCCTTTAGTTCACTTATCTGGACAGAGACCTCCAAAATAAGATGAAGTACCAACTGGCATTGTGATTTTATATGTGCGGAACGGTGAAAAAAATTGGGCGGATGAAACGAGCATAAAGTTTTGGCTTCGCAGAATTTGGTGCCTGAACAATCGTAAAAGAAGAATGCTTGTTTGGGATGCCTTTACAGGACATTTAACCTTCGGATGTAAAAACTCAAGTCAAATCAACATACAACACAGATATGTGTGTCATACCTGGCGGTTGCACTTCTAAACTTCAGCCGGCAGACGTTTCATGGAACAAACCATTTAAATCTAAATTCGCCGAATTGTACGACGAATGGCTGTTTAGTGGACCTGTAGAAAAAAACAGCTTATGCAACAGAAAGGCTCCGAGCAAAAAACTTCTCTTAAATTGGATTAAACAATCGTGGGCATGCATCACACCCGACATCATCCGTCGCAGTTTCAAAAAGTGTGGAATAACGAATGCTTTGGACGGAACGGAGGATGATTTGTTCAATGCTGAAAGTGACGATGAGGATCCATCTGAGGGGTTTACTACTGAGAAAATAACATGGAGGAGATGTAATGGAAAGTGTATCATCTACCGCTAATGTAGCTTCCACGTCCGCAGCTGAAGCTGAACTTACCCTGTCGGAAGATGACGAAGATGATAGTTTAAATGATGACTTAGAGAGTGAATCAGACTCCGATGGATATTATAGTCCTGGGCACTAGGTAAGTAATTTATTCATGATTTTAAAAGCTTATGAGCCTGGGTGAATTTTCTTGTGTTATAAGATTACGATGTTGACGTAGTATGTATCCATACATGTACTTTTTTTTTTGGGGGGGGGCATTTATTGGAGGGTTCTTTTCATCACAAAAACAGTGGGGGGCGTTTATTAGAGGGGGGGGGGGCGTTTATTAGAGGATATACGGTACCTGGGTTTGGAAACACCAACCTCACAGCCATATCCATTGCATAGGTGTGTTATGACTGTTCAGCAATGTGGAACAAATAGATCATAAATAGTTTAACCACAACCCATTGTACCGAGATTACAAAATTCAAACTTACAGAAACCGGTTTTAAAACAACGCTTGTGTCATCTGGGCATTGTACACTTAAGGGTACTCTCAAGACCATGTGTCAGATCATCCATTACGTGTCATGAACTGAGAAGTTATCCACTGTGATGGGTGGGCTGTCATCCAATCAAAAGTTTTGTTTCCTAGCTGCTTGGAATGTACATGGATTTCTAGTAGGCATGTACCATGTCCTAATTCTGAAATTCTATTACCTCTGCTGGCCCATTATTGAAAATGCAGATTCTGATTGTCATTTACTGGCCCATTATTCTGGCAATAATGGGTCGTCATTGCGATTTCTTTTAAATGAAGCTGTTTAGGTAATAGAATAGAAAAGAAAGGGTTTGCAGTGTCCATTTATGTTGTGCTCAAAGGTATCCTCGTCCAGAACTTTCAAATATGGGCTCGGCTGCGCCTCGCCTCTATTTAGTTTTTCCGACATCTGGCACATTATTCGCCCATAAATGACACTGCAAACCCTTATTTCTTAAATAATGGGAACCAGAAGACTTGCACTGCTACATGAGACATCCACCCAACTCTGTGCATGACTGTGACTTCTCCATCATTTGCTTGCTGCAAATATGCTAGGATGACTTGCAATTTTGTGGCTGTTATCCATTCCGACTTTATACCATCTTCGATGGAAAATTAGAGATCCAGATGGTTAAAATAACACCAGCCCCAGCATGTTATACTATGTATTGTTGGTCACATACTTAAAAATATGTTTTATTTTCGTCAAAATTTTCAAAATTTTAGCTCCGTTTACCCCATAGCAGCTTAAGGGAGGGGTATGGGGTCTGAAGCAGTGAACTGTGAAGTGATTTTTCTTAATTTTCCTAAATAGTGGTATATACATGTTACACATCATATTGTAGCCCATGTCACAAAGTTTTAAAATTCATGTCAATTTTGCTCTGGTTGCCATGGTAACCACGTAAGGCCTCTAATTGGCTAAACACTAGAACGGACGTAACTAAATAACTAATCAAGCTACTGGGTCGAAACTTGGGTGGCATGTGCAGGGGGTAAATACGCAGTGAACCATGAAGCCGAATTTTTGATACCGTTGCCATGGAAACCGCCAATCGACCAATCACATAATTTCAGGGCGTTATTTTAATTTGGACCACAATTTTGAAAATCGGGCTTCATGGTTCACTAGCCATGTATGTGCTGATAAGTTCACTTATCTGGACAGAGACCTCCAAAATAAGATGAAGTACCAACTGGCATTGTGATTTATATGTGCGGAACTGGGAAAAAAATTGGGCGGATGAAACGAGCATAAAGTTTTGGCTTCGCAGAATTTGGTGCCTGAACAATCGTAAAAGAAGAATGCTTGTTTGGGATGCCTTTACAGGACATTTAACTTCGGATGTAAAAACTCAAGTCAAATCAACATACAACACAGATATGTGTGTCATACCTGGCGGTTGGACCACAATTTTGAAAATCGGGCTTCATGGTTCACTAGCCATGTATGTGCTGAATATGTGTGCCAAATTCCATGTGCATAGCATGTAGCGCTCTCTAGTTACGTTCGTTTTCGTTTTGGTTGTTTGCGTATTTTAACGAAACGAGTTATAGACCTCGAAACATTTAGACAAAATTGAGGGCGCCTTTGATGTGAAATATGGATTTTTATTTTCAAATTTCATTTTATACTGAATTATCATAATTATTAATGAAAGAATCATCGAAATCGGTGCATCCATTGTCCTGCAATTAATTTTTAAAATAATTTTCTTAAATATCGCAGGGTGAGAAAACAATAAAATACATAAAAAATCACTTACCCAATACATTTAATTACCTTAAATTATGGACAAAATAATATGAGTATTTATTTACTTCGACTTAGCCAAAATAAATGTGTTAAATGGCATATAAATAATATATTTTAAAATATCTTAAATATAACCCATTTAAATTTGTTGACATGATAAAGTATAGGAGACTATGCGTTTTTGGCAAATTTCGCGTACACTGCTTCACTTTGATCAGCCATATCTCGGGAACCGAATGTCCGATTGCGATCGAATAAAACGCATTTTATAGATTACAATCTACACAATTAAGCCATTGCATTATCTCATTTTCTTAAATGGAACATTTTTTTACCAAAGTCAGACCCCATACCCCCCTTAAAACCTCATAAAATATAGTGATATGTGTATATTTAAATAAAATACGTAAAAAAATTAACAGAGGTGATTTCATCAAATAAGTAAATAAATGAAACGGTACATTTTTCACAAGTTTCCGCAAAAAAAAAATGGTTAAGTCACCATGTCGTACAAAGTTGCTATAACTACCATCATCACTATGCAAAAACTCACCTCAGACGGGTAAAATGTTTGTTATACCTCCGGTAGGGGTGCCTCTAATTTTTTTTTTTTGTCTTTGGCACTACCCTATATGGGTGATACAGTATATTTTGTCCATAGCGTCACACCAGGTAAGACAAATTTGTTTTGGAGAGAAAAGAGGAAACAACGCTTAACACTATTTCCATCCGCATGAAACAAAAGTACCAAGGTAACCAAGGAGTTATAGGTTTACTGTACGTGTAATACACACCGTGTATTACGTAGGGGATAAAAAAAATGTTTATCAGAAGTTTACGGATCACAACAAAGGTTAGTCATGACCATGATAAAAATCAATTAAAGATACATGAACATTTTAACACTTTAAGTGACCAGGGGTTTTCACTTCCGTTGTTGCCCAAGGGGGGGGGGGGGGTTGGGGGGGTTCAAATTTTTGCACAGAATTTATACCACATGTTACAGGATCATAAGACAGAACCCAATCAGAAATAAAAAATGAGGATCTGTTATTTTGGCTGCAAATTGGGGCATACATTGTTGCAAAACACGGGAAAATTGGGCAAAAAGACTGTAAAATTTAATGCGCCCTTTGCGCTGACATCAAAAATTTGTGAAAACTTATTTTATGTTGATATCTATTCTAGAAGACCCCAATTACGTATATTTAACAAAAACCGTCCATTTTAAGGGCATCCGGTATTTTTTAAACGGGTGTTCAATACACGGTCATTTTCCATAGAGTTTGTACATTAAGTTTGGCAACGTACATATGAAATTTGTTTGTTTTCAAGCACTAAAGGTTCATTAATTTTTAATGTTACTATAATGTTTACGTTACATGTATGTGTAAACTTATATCACAAAAAAAAATTGCTTGGGTTTCTTCCCGGTTTCTTATTCTTAAAAATATTCTCAAATGACTTCCGGTAGGCCAATGGGGGGGGGGGGGGTCCCATGGGACCCTCCTAATTAACTCCTTACGGGTTGGCCGATTTTAATTACTTTTTGGTATGAAATGACCGCCTTTAAAAGTCAGACAATTACAAAAAAAATTTTCGCGCAAAAATCCCACGCGTAAAGCTGGGGACCAGCGCGAAAACAAATTTTGGGGTCCCTAGAAACCCCCTCCTTGGGTTACTTAAGTGCTACGTTATACACATTATAACGAATTGAGTTACCGATATTTTGTGTTTATTTTATTTTGCTAAAGATAATTAGCTGATAAATGTGTTAAAAAACGTGAACAGGAAGAAAAATGTTGTGAGGTTGTGATTCTAAACATAAAACAATCAGCGTGCCGGAATTCATTTTGTGTTTTCAAGGACGCTAGTTTGTTGTCAGAAATTAGTAACCTTTGTATCTCACAATTAGCTATATGTCACCCATTCGGCAATTGTCTTCAGGCCTTTGTTTAATGTTTATGGCTACTGCTTTTGTGGGCTGAAGATGAGGTACAAGGCCAAGGTTTTCATGTTTACGAAAGGATTTTTGTGGGATCAACATGCCGGGATCACATTACATTTTGGGTGAATTTCCCCAAACTGGTGCATTGTGGGATGGACTCAATACTTCCGCTGAGATACCAGTAAGTTTTTCAGGCCACTGGTATGAGTGGGTGTACACAGTTTGTGGTCAGGTGGGTGGTTAAGAGAATTTGTGCTGTTTCAAGTTAACACAAATACAAGGTGTAAAAGTTATTATTAGTGATATTTTGCAAAACCATGTACGTAACATTTGCACGGTGCATAGACTTCATAACTCGGCACTATCTTCAGGAGCAAACTGTAGCAAATGCACTGGAACTTAGAAGACACAAGGGAAGATATTGGTGGGACAATAACATACTACACTTAGGCAGAAAAAAGAATCGAGACTTACCCTTCACAGATGTAGCACGTTTTGCATCGCAAGAAATATATCCGGATTGTTCCGAATCTGAGACTATTTCCTTAAACGGCCCGACGGGTCTTTGAACACAATCCTTCACGTCCGGTATTATATTATCTCTTCTCTTTGCATATGTATAAGGGACATTGGAAAATGGTGGTGAAATAAAACCGTTAAATAAACAATTACAATGGTTAAACATATCAATTAAACTGAGTAAAAAAAATGTTTTAGAGTAGCGCCCCTCTGGTTCCCTTTTCTTATGCCGTTCAGTTTTTTTCTTTTGAACATCTCATTCATTTTCAGTAAAATGGAATTGTTTAAGGCAGTCCCATGCTTCTTATAACGGTTTTCCTTATTTACCAAAACACTTTTTAAGCAGACTTACCCCTTAAGTGTTATAAGGTCTTGCACAGCTCCCGGCTCCGTTAGTTGTAGGGGTGGGGGGGGGCACGTGAGCCCACCTCTCTCTGAAAACCATTTTGCCGGTGGAATATTTTTTTTTACCCAACTCCTATCATTGAAGAGGTACATCAACACGACACCTAACAGGGGAAAAATGAAAATCTTTGTACTGATTCCATAATGGCGTCCCGAAAACCGATTTTTACAAGGCGCACACCAAGTCTCTCATCTCACTCCCGCCAAAGAAATGAGAAACCACTTTTTCCGAAGGACTTTTCCCACAAAACGATGGCTCAAAATAGGCGAACATTTCAGTTCAAATAATTTATTACATAAATACATTCCAAGATAATAAATGGTTGACTTTTAAACAGATTTAGTAAAAAAATTAAGTGAAAAGGCGGAGAGGCAATAGTAAGTCAGATGGACTTTGAGCATGACCCCACTTAACACCTATACCTAAGTTGATTTACATTGCTGAAAACAATTTAAAAAAAAAATTTTATACCAGTAAAGATTTAAGGGCCAAAACTAATTTTGAATAGCGCCGACAAAATGATTTAAAAACTAGGCATAATAACGCGCCATGGCCTGTTTTTGATTTTTCCAGCACAATAACTGATTAGGCAACTAAATACATTTATGGGCCAAGAGTTTAACCGTTAAAATTGGCACACGAAAAACCAAATGTTGGATCCACGTGGACCCCCTTAATACCTAAGTGCTGGCATAAATGTCAGTATATTGGCTGAGAAGTATCCTTAGAAGTGCTCCTGACAGGATAGAAATAAATGGACCTCCCTTTTCAGGCAATACAGCCCGGTAATCGGTATGTTTTCTAAATTTGGTAAAATATGGACATTTTCACGATTTTGGATGAAACTTTAAAAAATCCGCTAAACATGTTTTGGTTTACATCGACATTGCAATTAATCAAAATGAAAAAATAATATGATGATTTTAAGATGACATCACCTCCAAACAACAACCGGAATTGCACTGACTTTGAGGCCCTGTAAGCTTAAAAGACATCATGGCCCATAAACAATATTCAGACAGAATGAAAAGGACCCTTACTGAAATCACTTCCCACAAGTTTTGAAAACCATTTGGATGTTTTACATTCTGTAAAAACTTAAAAACAGGAAAGTTCCAAGGGGAGGTGGCAGTTTCTGTGGCAATTTCTGGAAAAAGAATGCCTGACATTACTTCCAGCATTTACCAAACTTGAAGCAATGCTGTAATCAGCTCACAGACCATTGCTATTGTATATGTACTAATCCCGGGGCTAATCCTCTTTCACTTGCCAGATCAATATCTTACTACAAGCCTAAGACAATGCCTGAATCCGGTCTGAATGCTTTTGAATTGGTGTCCCAAAACATGCTAGATACACTGTACATTCTGTCAAGGTTTGTCCAAACCTTTGGTTTTCCTAATTTCCGGATTGCCCACGAACTGCCACCTTCCCCTCTGGAACTTTTCCTGTTTTTTAACTGTTTTTAACAGAATGTAAACACCAATTGTTTTGCAAACTTGTAGAAGTGATCATTAGGGTCCTTTTCTTATGTCGGAATATTTTTTAATGCCATTATGTCCGCTTTAAAGATATTTTATGGACAAGATGACCAAATCTCTGTATTTGGTAATCTTTAAGAAAAGCAAATCAAAAATATCCTGAATAGAAAGCGAAATATTAAACGAAGAAACAGAGAAACGTAGAAATATGTAGGATTAACAAAGAACTATCTAATAAAATATATATAACTTTTACAAACACATTTCCATACAATACAAACACAGTACAAGCAAAATGCATTCAGTTCCGTAAAAAGTGTATGAGAATGAAGAAAGGAGAGAGTGGACAAAGGGGAAAAGCGAAAATAGAATTATAAATGGTAGTGAGAAAAGGAAGTGAAAAAACATTGTGTTCAGTGTTGATCATTTGCAATTGTTTTACAGATCCTTGGACATGTTTTGATTGTGTAATTAAGTGATTGTATTTGTACTTAGCTCATTCATTCACGCTGTTCTCCTTGTACTTTATGATGTATTTATCCGTTGTAGATTTAGAAAGTTGGTAGTTAAGAATCGGTTTTAAGTCGTTGAAGGAGTCATGAATTTGAATCAGGTGGTTTTATGATGACAATAATTGTTATAGACCTTTGGGGAATTTGAATATCACGGAAAAGAATGTTAGTCAGGAGGAATCGCGAGGCGCTGGGTGGCAATGGAGTACAGACTTTTTCCATCGAGTTGATTTTAGTATTAATTCGACCCAACCAATAATTACCTAAAACACGAGAAATCTATTGAACGGGTTCTTGATGTGATTTGATCACAACATTACCATCAAATCCAATATGGCTATCCCGAAATTTCAATATGGCCCGAATAATTGAAATTGACCATAACTCCATGAATTATTTGAGATAGAGGCTATTAATTCTGGCCTGGTGTGTTAACGTGCTTACCAATCAAGATGCGAGCCAATATGACTGCCGTGTAACATTTCCCATGGGGCTTTGAGCTAGAAGCGCCCAGATTGATATTTAATAACATTCATGAAAAGCTGTAGCGTCCTTGAAAATCATAAATACTTTGGGCCTAAAAATAAGTCATTTCAAATTGCGACTAGAATTGTTTTCAAAAAAGCCGAAATTACCCTATCAGAACCCCCTGGCCGACGAAGACTGATTTATCCATAGGGGCAGCAGAATGGTAAATGCTTAACCTCTTTGAAATACTGCAAAAAGACACAAAGAACACCCATTATACCTATTAACAGTAACTGCTGGGGCCAAGTCCAAGATTTTGGATCAAGTCTACCTTGCTGCGCTCGGTGCATTTCCCTTACCGCTGCACGCCAGAGATTTCACTCGTAAGGTTTTGAATGTTTTGTAGGAATCGTTCGTAAACATTTTTTGTTTTCATATTCTTCAACTTACGAAGCCAGAAATTTAATATTAACAATCTATCCCAAAATCAAGAACCTAGTTAACCATCAATTTATCGCTATATTGGTGGACTACTGCAGGAGAGGATAGACAGAAGATCAAAGCGACTCAAATCTCGGTGCTCTGTGTGTCGTTCATGGCATTGTACACGTATTTTGCATAGACAATTCGCCATAGACAAGATTGGTTTTGGTTGTAAACTCACTAGTCATAATATGTCTGCGGGAAATGAAAAATTGGTCAACAAATGTAATCACTGTAGTTGATCTCCTACATGATAGAGGAGATCAAGCTATACACAAACTGTTTTCATGGTTGAAGGGCCACACGGACTTCCGAGAACAGGTAAAAAAATGTAAATAAGAAAATAATATGAAAATAATTTGGATGCTATAACATACAATAACAGATTTATAAATGTTATAGGTTTTAAAAAATTAAAAGTCCAGCCATAATTGGCCGCATCGTAAGATATTTGCAGTTAACGACCTAATGCCAGAAAGTATGGTCAAATGGTCAAATCCTTATCCCCCATATAAGTCTATATTATTAAACGCAACTTTGCATGGGTAGCGTCATCGGATTGCGAATTTATTTATTGCGTTTCCTCCTCTTTTCACACCTTAGCACGCCTTTCATCACAGAAGCGCTACATGCGTAATTTATTTAAACACTGGCTGATTTGCCAACGATCGATATGTTCACCGGCAGTTCTTCGCCCCAATCATAACCTCTTCGCTTTTTTTAATTTACACCGCCCCGTCGTTGTTAATTATTTTAAACACTGCTGATTTGCCAACGACTGGTATGTTATTACTCTATGGTGATCGCCAGGATCGCGGTGTGAACGCATCGTCGTGCATGACACGGCGCGCGCATGTGATTCGCGTGATCGCCCATACGCCTGAGGAGAATCTGAGGAGCAGCCAGGGATAGAGGGGGAAATGTACACAAAACAACCCGTGTATAGAAGTTTTATTGTCCGAGAGAGAGAGAGAGAGAGAGAGAGAGAGAGAGCCAGATGAGAGACAGAAATAGGGAACAGAAGTAAAGTACACAAAACAAAAAGCAGAGAAGGAAATAAAAGAAAGGAAGAGCGACAGACAGAGGGGGGAAATGTAATTGGTAAAGGTCTTTGGGTGACGGATGAGAGAGAAAATGTAATTTTTAGAGGGGAAAAATGTTGAGGCATATAGAAAGAGTGAGAGGGGGAGATGGTCATACAGAGAGAGAGCGCGAGACAAGGAGAAAAGAGAGAGTGAGAGGGAGAGATGGTTGAGACGGAATGCATAGGAAACGTAATTTGTAGAGGGGGAAATGTTGTAGAGGAGGAAGCCAGAGGAGGGTCATAAACTGCAGGTTGACGGGAACTTTATATGGGAGTTTAGGGAGTTATGAGAAAAAATCATGGCTATAACAGGAACTATACGGATTAGCACACGAGAAGTACTTTGAGATAAAAGGTTAAACATTGAAAGTTATATACGAGATGAAATAATAGCTAATAATTACGTTTTATTATTTAGAAAGTTTGAGGGGAGTTTGAGGTGATGTCGCCGTAGTATCAGTGATCGCTTCTGTTTCAGTGATCGCTTCCATTTCATTATTATCTCTCCCGTTCACACACCTAGCGGGAGCCCGCTAGTAATAATTAGTTGATATAACTACATATAATAAAGCTATACAATATAGGTTCGAAATATTTTTAAAAAGCGGCTATATTGGCTGCCATCTTAACACTTAAGTGTCCAAGGGGTTTTCACTCCCGTTAGTGCCCAAGGGGGATCCCCGGGGAAATTTTTGCACGAAATTTATACCACATATGAAGGGTCATAAAACAAACCTAAATCAGCACTAACAAATGAAATTTGTTATTTGGGCTGCAAATTAGGGACAAAATATTATTTTCAAAACACGCGAAAATTGGACAAAAAGACGGAAAATTCAAACGAGCCTTACGCTTACATAAAACTTTTTGAAAACTTATTTTTTATTTATTCTGGAAGACCCAAATTACATATATCTAACACAAAACCTGCAGTTTTAGGGAATCCTGTATTTATTTACGGGAGTTGCAAAATACATGTCATTTTCCATAGAGTTTCTACAGTAACGGTTTAGCAAAGTCCACAATGCAATTTTTTTGTTTTCAGCACGATTTTTGCTGGGCGGAGACCAGCCAGTATGAGCAAATCCGTGTAACTGACTGACTGACTGACTCACT
>JAMKCH010056799.1:0-18047 GCA_023653785.1 Ophioderma brevispina | reverse complement strand
AGCAGTTTATTTACCAGATTTTTCAATATTTTGTCAGACAGTTGATCAAGATTGGCTCAAATTGTAGTTAAGTGCCACTTCAATGGTCAATTAGTTTTTTACACAGCTGACATATGTTTTATAATCTAATCAACAATTTAATGATTAATGAAGCTTGATATGCCGGTTAAATGTTTCAGGAAGGTACCTCGATACATGTATAATATTCCACCATGCCAAGTGTTGTTTATCTATTCGTTGCATTTTATTGTGCCCTCTGCAAGAGGGCACATAGAGATTGTCTTTGCTTTGGTTATGTGATCACAGATTGTGTTTAGAAATTAGGTATGACAGAAATGTAGGAACCCCCAAATTAAGATGAAGGAAAACAAAAGAAAAAATAAGCAGACTTCACTTATACTCCAATCAATCATAATTTTCTCCACAATCGCAGGGCCGATAGCATCTTAAAGTATGAAAAAATCTAGTCCCCCGCACCAAATTAAGAAAAACAAATAATTATAAAAAACACTGCACTTAAACTCCAATCAAACCATAAGTTACTCCGATCCACATTCGCAGGGCCCTGCTGGATTTTCTGAGCTGAAGACAAAGATAATCCCTCAAATCTTGTAAAGGATCCAATGATCCTGACAACTGTGTATTATCTATACAAGTCAAGTGTCCCTGACGTGTCAATATTTACAAGATTTACAAGAATTGCAACAAGATACAGCCAAAAGCCTTGAATTGGCCCTGTGAGTCTTGTGAATCTTGTAATTCCTGATCTGCACAGTCTTGATGGCCTATATAGTTTCTGTTGGAAAATGTTGCTGAGTATATTGCCCTTATGCGACGAAACAAGAACCCCAGTTTTACGGCTAGCGGACCTTAGAGTAGGGTCGGTTGGTTGTCGGCAAATTTTTTCTTTTTTTAAAATTTTTTTTTTCGGTCAAAATTTGCCGAAAATAGCCCACAATCTGAAAAATTAAGTGAAAAAATGAAAAAAATTTTTACAAATTTTCAAAAAAAAAAAAATCAGCAAAATTGATAATTTATGTTAAAACAGGCTGATTTTACCTGATTTTTGAAACCTTTTCAATTTTAAAAAAAAAAGTCGCAAACAGGGTTTATTTTATTTTCGTCATCTTATGGTACTTATGTTGATTTGTCACATTTCACTATTATTATAGTTAATAAATGGTTTGGATAATTAAGCAACTTTTCTCAAAAAAAATGTTTACAGACCTCTCCAAAAATAGTTTAACAGTTTTACCGATTTTAATGAAATGTGTATCTCTTAATATGAATTATGTTGGAGATACAATTAGATCGTAAACATTTGAGTACTGATGACTTTCTGCTTCTTACAACCCACCTCTCGAATGAAAAAGCTCAGTATAAAGCTCACCCTCAGCCCAGAAGTATCCACAGCCACATAGACAGTACTTTTTTCACAAGTTTGTACTGTTAATTTATTAGTTCCTGGGATGTATACTTCCCTGTGTAAAGATGAGTTGTCTGATTAATATGCATGATCAATATCTTCATTCATGCTATGATGCCAACTCGGTTGTAAACCCCAGCTTCAAGTGGATTAGGTTTAACAAAGGTCACTTCGATCAAAGTGACCTTTGGGAAAATGATTTGTGACGGCATGTTTGGCAATGTCATTTGAGTTAGTTCCATAAAAAGCTAGGATGAGCTTGGGCATGAAACATGTCGCGGACTTTGAGGTTTGTCAAATTTGCAGAACCAATGAATGTTTTCAAAATTAATTAAACCTGAATTCTGGTGTCTTAGAACCCTGTATTTTCACTTTCACTTGCTAAATATTTAGTTGCTGAACTCCTTACCATATAGATGCTACATACGGTTGGTCATTGTAATACAGAAAGTTAGAGCTTATTTGCATTAAATAGTATAGTTTCAAATGAAAGTTTGTAATTAAGACCCTTTGGTACTCGCTTTCCTATACAAAAAAGTAGGTAGTAATCCAAATTATCTTAAAGTATGAACAAATAATATAGACGGCCCAAAATTAAGTCAAAACAATAATTATCAAAAAACACAGGCCCTTAACTCCGACTCAAACAATAATTTACTCCGATCCACATTCGCAGGGCCAATGCTGGATTTTCTGATCTGTGAATAACAAGAGAATCCCTCAAATCTTGTAAAAGGAGCCCAATGATCCTGAACACTGTGTCTTATCTCGACAAGTGCAAGTTCCCCTGACTGTCAAGATTTACAAGATTTACAAAGAATTGCAACAAAAAATACACCCAAAAGACTTGAATGGGGCCCTGTGAGTCCCTGTGTTGAATACTTGTAATTCCTGGTCTATTGCGGATGGGAAAATACTTACCTAATGATGCCAACTACTAGTGCACTTTCTCCGAAAGATTCCGAATATCTCCGAAAGTAATTATATATAAATTAACCACCGTAAGTATGACATACCGCCCATCCCCACCATTAGTACCGCACACCTTGCCCAACACTACCCTAATTCATCCTCTTTTCTCTCCGGACGTCAAGCAGTTTTTAATAGGGCAGTGGCTTAATTTATCTTCTCTTTGACGTGTTTTCTATGCGTATGCTATACCTGTTAGTTAGCAATTGGTACTCCAATTAAATTCTTTACTACTACTAGCGTTTGGATGGTCCTTTGACCATTTATTATTTATTAATTTCTAGGCTTTCACGCCGCCCCAAATCAGTAATAGTTTATCTTGTTATCGTTCGCCATTGGCGGCCTGTTGTTTAGCTTACTATTAGCTCCAGTTATACTACGTACTTATAGCTTTCTTTCTTGATTTCTATTTACCGGTTTATCAATACCACCTATACAGCGTAGCTTTAGTTATTCACCCAGGCTCTTCTTTTATGCTATTTAGACCGATCCATTTATCCTCTGTGCTCCCGTATCGGTTTTGATTTAGTTAAAGGGCATAATGGGCCTCTGTTCAGTATTTCCTGGACTTATTATTCAAAATCGCCCCCGCGTAAATCATCCAAGGTCGCCGCGAGGGGTAAATCTAAAAGATTCAGACGGTTTTTTGTCTGTGACTCGGGTTTCAGAGCATCGGTTGTGTTAGTAGTAGTGATGAAGAGACGCCGCCTTTGCGCCTGATTATGGTGAGCTATATACATTAAAGACCGAGCAAGAGAAATCCTAGTATTAGTATAAGCTCGGCAAGATCGCTAGAGCCACGAGTAGCAGTAGCAGGAATAAAAGCGGATCTGACACCAAGATGTGGGTGCCGAAATCTTCGATACGGACACGAGTTGTCTGGGATAAATCGAAAACAAAGAAAAAGGCCTTGTGCCAGACGGTCGTTCCACGATGGTTCGACCGAGGCACTGTTATAAAACGATTGCCAGAGATGAGAACAATAACAATGGCCTTGTGCCGGATGGTGTCTGGCGAGTTCGATCGGACATACCGAAGACACAGATACTGATATCAGAGACCGAAACAAGCATTGATAACTCGAACGAAGGTCTCGTACCAGATATCAGTCTAATTACCAAACCGCATACCGACACAACCTCCGAACGAGTTTATTTTCTGAACAATCCGAGGTAATTCAACCCGCTCTCTAACGAGTTTATATCTCGATCAATCGATTATAAATACAGAACACAGCATCTCTTACGAGTCTATTTCTCGAACAAATCCCATATTTACCGAGCACCACAACCTCTCTAACGGTTTTATTTCGCGGACAAACACGATTATTACCGAACACAACTTCTTACGAGTCTTTTTCTCGAACAATTCCCCTAATTACCAAACACAACTTCTCTAACGAGGCTGTTTCTCGATTAAGTACTTCGGGTCCGGCTGAGGCCGAAGGACGGATCGGTTTATCTCGGCAGCACTAGAGTTATACAATCTCCGCACGTTCCCCGAAGAAGCTTTCATTCACCAATGTAGTTAGAAAAAACCTGGTTGTTGGATTTGATATATGGACCTAAAGCACACAAGGTCAGTTCATTTCATGTTATGTACAGAACCCGTGAACTGTTTGTCCTGGTGCGTGAGCATATTGTAACTCATATGAGATCCAAGGGGGTTCATTGACCCCGCTACAGATCCATACCGATCGATTGTAACTCCTTTTATTACACGATCTCCTAGTAACTCGGACAATAGCGCGACCTTCGCTTGTTCTAATAGCGTTCAGGACGGCCCCCCCCTTTGCTTTCCAAAAACCCTATTGTTATTAGGCCGAGCCCACTTTTTCGTCCTACCCAATGGAATCCCTTTCAATGTCTTGCGCTGGACGAGGTTTAATAGTTGTCTTTCAATAGCCTTCGTCCTTTCCAGGCTTGTCGGAATTCAAAGAGCTCACAGCGGGTGACGTCGCAGCCGGCTGCTTCTCGTCTTAGTTCGGGGGTTCCTTATCATCTTCTCATCCCTTGTCTGCCCCCTTCTTCAAACTTGGTTCGTGATTCGTTTCGGATCCTGCGGGGGGTTGATTGTTGCTGTTGATCCCATCTTGCAATCCGCAGCTCGCCTAGCGGGTCTTGAGTATGTCGCGATTCTTAGGAGGAAAGTTCTCTTCTCTATGGTAATCTTGCGCTGAGTCATTCTTCTAAAATGCCCATTCTGTCGCTGCCAAAGTACAATGTGCAGTACTGATGGCATAAGTTGTAGGATCGGTCTAGAAAGTCTAATTTACAGTTACCCTGTTCATCACATTTCTAATGTAATTATGATCCTATAAATGATTATCTGATTTCTATTGTGAAATCAGTTTTTTTTATTTGTACTGCAATTCCATATTTGTTTGAGGTGATGATGTGATGAAGAAAATGATTTTTTTGAAGGAATGTGTATAATAAGTCGCCCCTCCCTTTGCGTTATCAGTCTTTACCCGATATTCTTCGAGTTCCAGAAGGGGATTTAATCAACTGTTCGGCCGCCTTCCTTAGACTGGGATGTTTCGGAATTTTTTCAAATCTAGATTTAAACCAGAAACAGATGAAAATTGTTGCCTCACTTGGAGAGTGAGTTGTTAAACTAGACTTGTGCTTAGGACACTGTCCAGTACCATATCCTTTCAGCTGCCAGTCCTGAGTGAGTGCTCTTTATATTTCCATCTCCCCCCTTCAGGACCAACTCTCCCGAGGAATTGGAGAGCTATCGCTCCGTATAGCGAGTCAGCCAATGAGGGTTTAGCGGCTGATTTGAGCCAGGCTTACAATTGAAGCAGTCTATGGCTCTGCCCCACGATACGGGCCCTCAAAGGGAAGGGAAAATTTGTAGACGATCTTCAAACTCACTATTCCAAATTGGATTATAATAGTGAGTCGGTTTTTTACCGAGGAATTTTCCTCGTCTCTTAGAAGCGTGGCTAAGAAAGTTCTGAATAAATAGACTGTCGGCAAAAAAATCCTCAAGCCTTCGTCCCTCCTTTGTCGTACGGGGGGGGGGGGGGGGGGGGGGGGGTAGGGGGGGGGGGTAGGTAAAGCCGCCGTTGCTAATCCTCGGCCCTCCATAGTTCGCCAAGGGTCGTCGTACCCTTGGGTGTTGTAGTTGTAGGGTCAGTTTCGGCTACAAAACTAGGCACTTTCTGTCTCTGTTAGGCTAACGAAAAAGAGTGGGGGTACCGATAGAAAAAAAAAAAAATTACTAGAGCCGGTTTTTTCGGCCCATATTCTTAGATAATACAATCTAAATCTATCTATGCATATATAGAACCCCAACGAATTCGCATGGAAACCTTAGTCACGGTTCTCAAATCGCCTATCAAACACTGTTTTGGGTATTACAATGGTGAACAATTAGGGCAAATCGATTCAGTTGCTCTTTACGCAACATTAGTTTCACGCTTATCCGTTTCGTCTATGGAGCCCCGCGGACTAGGGCCCCCCCACCGGACCTATTTGCTTTACACCGGAACTCGCTCGGAAGTTTTCGAATCGATTACTTTCGAATCGGGGGTACGGATTTGCCGCTCGATACTGACTTTCCGGAAATCACTATAACAGCACGTGTAAATCTTCCTGACGGGTTCCCTCTGTTGCTATGAAGACACATTGCAGCTTCAATGTGATAAGTCATAACATGAATTCACCATATTTATAGTTCAATCCTTGCCATCTATCCATCCTAAATTCCCTCATATAAGTCGTACGTAATTATGGATTGTCTAACCATTAAGCCGGGTATGTTAATTGTTTTTTAGGATTGAAACAAAAAAATATGGCTTTTTACATCTCACGGCCACGATGCGTTGGAAACAGTCGGTGCTTACGTGTCCGCTACAGTGAAGGCACAATACACGTCTTCTCCTTCAGATTGAACTCACAAAATAAAGAAGCGTGATGACAACTCACTTGATCAGGCATTGAAATCGTAATTGCCCTGCTTGATTATGTTTAATTTATCGCGTCACAATCAGTAAAATATGTCATTGGAATAATTATTAGCAGCAGATCTTGAATCTTTAGTTTACTTTTGGCACATAATAATGATGAGCATGATATGTTAGCGCAGACAATTTCGGAATCCAGCTCCACTAACGTGAAACAATTGCAATTTAGACTAGTGTATGCTGTAACCTGCAGCTGTGAAAATGTCGCTTTGACGGGGGCTGTGACACAAGCTACGAAATACGTGTTTGCGTTTGGGAAAATATATGAATCGTGTACTGATAGACAGGGAGAACACGTTGGCTACTAAAATCTACGAGTTTTGCATTTGGGTAAGGTGACAGGAAAGAAATTGTTAGGTAGGTCGGACGTAAAATAATCACAGCGCAATTTCAGTGTGTAGAAATTTTCCCCCATAGGGTTTGTACAGGTGCGGCAGGAAGACGAGTCTCGGTACGACCGCCATTTTTCTGGGCATTCTGCGCACGGAGGAAATGTTTTTCAGACGGGATAATTACATTTGCCGTGGTTAAACTGTATTTATTGGAAATTTATCGTCGATGATTTTTTATTGATCGGCTAACGTGATACGGCGGCATTTTATGAATGGAGAGTCCCATAATTTTAGTACATTCACCCGAGGTGTTCGGCTACAAATTAGTTTATTTGTAGCACATTTTTTAACCACAAAAAAATTCTATTGGTTTTGGCAGTGCAAAAATCTAATTGATTATAATGGAAGGGTTTCGAAAATTTGTTGTTGTCAAGTTGAATTTCTGCAATTTAATTTGCCACTGTTTGAACCAGTTGATCATAGTAATCCAATGGTTCATACTGGTCAACATGTGCCGCTTCCTTTCCAAGTATTTTTAGAAACATACCCAAAATTTCGAGTCACGGGTTACCCGCCGAAAATAGTTCGGGTTAACCCTGGAGCGCGACTACCCGAAATTTGCCCCCCTAAGCTGGGCCTTCCATAGGACCTCAAGGGACACGTACATGTTCCCATTCTTCAGCCACCACAAATGGTTTTGAGGTTCACGATAAACAATCAAGCGTAGCCTTCCGTCGCCTGACATTCGGGCTGTCAACCAGCCCCAGAGTTTTCACCAAGAATGATAACTTCGGTCGTCACGGATACGATTCACATGTACTTCACGTTGTGATAATCACCGCTCGGAATCTCACCTTTAAGCAAGCGCCCATACGAATTTTGTATGGAGACAGTAGCTGGCCTAGTTCATAGAACAAAGACAAGTCTTCTAGCTAATAATAAAATGACTCTCCGCCTTATGATAGAAGGTATGAATACTTCTAGGCCTCCTGTGTTTTGGAAAATTGGGCCTCCCTGGGACTTGCCTTCTGTGCTAGAGTCTTTGAACAAGCACCCTTGTAACCCTTGCGTAAGCTTCCGTGACGATACCCTTAAGACTATTTTCTCTTAGCATCGCTTCAGGTCGTCACTGTTCTGAGTTACATGCATTAGGAATAGGAATTTTCGTTTCGCAAAGCGAAAAAGGCGTTACTTGGATTTTCGCCCAAGTTTTTGGCCAAAAATGTGATGGAGTCTTTAAAGCATCTCCATTTTTCTCACATCTTTATCAGACTGTATCAGGTCCTAAAGATTAAGTTGTCCTGGGAGGCGACTCAGGTGGGTACGTTAGAACGGCTACTGCTCGCGCAAATTTTGAGCAACCTCTTATCACCTCATCTAAGCCAAACCTCAGCAGAGTTTAAATCAACTATCTCAGGCTGTAGAAGGGATTTTGAGAGCTAAGCCGTTGTTGATCAGGGTAGGCCTTCAGCTAACTCAACCCGCAAGGTTGCCACTTCACGGGCAATTCTATAACAAGCTCCCTATCCAGGATATTGTGACAAATCTGTTAGTTACCTGAAAATCCGAAAACCACCTGTTATTCCAAGCCATACTTGCAGGAAATTGTTCATGACTATGCTCTATCGGATTTGCTACTGCCATTCTGTACTCCTGACTTGTTGGGCAAGTGTGTGTAGATGGAATGTGTAGTTTGTGTATTTGGACATAAAGCTATTAGGATTGGATATGGGTTTATCAGTCCTAAGTGGACTATTCTTGACTGGTCCGGCTTATGTCCAGGGGCGTATGACATTCCGCTTTCAGTACCATTGTTTGCTCGCCTCCTCCTCGGGGTCGGGGCTACTCAGCGTGGCACTAAGTAGATTTGCATCATTATGGTAAGTATTTTCCCCTCCGCAATAGACATTAAATGCCATTGCAAATATGTTTAGAAGGAGGGGGGAAAACACTTACCTAATGTGCATCCCGACCTCCCCTCCCCTGAGCCAACGATTTTCTCAGTTGCGTTCGGGAGAAAAGAGAGGAGTTAGGGTAGTGTTGGGCAATGTTGTGGTACTGATGGTGGGTATGGGCGGTAGGTATGTCATATTACGGTGGTAAAAAAAATGTATTAAAATTTACTTCGGAGATATCGGCTCTTTTCGGAGAAGTCCACTAAGTATATTTGCATCTTAGGTAAGTATTTTCCCCCCTCCTTCTAGACATTTGCAATAGGCATTTAATATCTACACCGTCTTTGATAGGCCTACATGTATGATAGTTCATGTTAGAAGATGTTGCTGATTATAGGCTCTTTATAGGCTAATGGTGATTTGTCACATTTACACAAAAAATAAAACAAACACAAACCGTAGGCTTAAAAAATTTGAAAACTATTGTTGTGAGTACATTTTTTACAGTATTGTACTTGGCAAGTATGATTGATGTGGTTGTATTGTAAACCTATTCCAGGTAAATGGACCTATATTAATAATACAAAAACAGGTAGGCTATAGTAGTTATTGGACACTGTTATATTTCATCAAATATTTGTAGCATGAAGCTGTTTATTGAAATGCATGTTGCCAAATATTTTATGTTAACTAGTGTATTTAAAAATGAAAATGAAGTAGTCAGTAACATACATGTTATTTAGTGGGGAGGGGGTGCAGGAGTTCCACAAAAAGACCACTTTTGGCTGATTTTTTGATAACAAGGTCCAAAAGTTAGGGACCTTTTAGGAAAAGTTCACTTTTTGGTGATGAGATGTCCAAAAAAAGTACATTTCAGGGGTTTATTGTACCCTTTTAAAAAAAAGGCCTACTTTTTCAAAGATCTGGCACCCACTAAAAAACTCGGCCCTGGAAGTACTTGGATGAATCACTGATGCATCTTAAAGGATGAAAAAATTATAGATGCCCAAAATTAAGCAAAACTCACAAAAACATGATTATACTCCATCAAACCATTAATAATTAATCATTTTGCCGTCTGTGGTGCGCTACCGTATTGATCACGGACATTGAAGGCAACACGCAATGATTGGCGAGGAATTCAAAGTGCACTTTGCAGTCAATATACCTTGCAGTACCCCATATTCGTCTTAGTGTGAGCTAAGGCTTAACAATGTGGTAACACAAAATATGTCAATTAAAGGGTGGCTATCTCTCTCTGAGAATTATACGAGAAGCAAATTAAACACCCACCAAATAATCTAATTCAATCAGCGCAAATTCATTTGTATAGGCAATTAAGGAAATTGCTTCACTTTAGTACATACTGTCATCATGGTGTAAAAGTTGCATTGAGTTGATTGGATTGATGTACTACATACTCAAAGATGTCCGAGAATATCTTCAATCTTGTGGAAAAATTGTTCAATTTCTTTGCAAATCTGCGTCAGGGTTTGGTCAGGGCTGGTCATGTTTGGTCAAGAGTCCATGTTCTGCAGTCAGATTACTGAGGACTCTTGTACAAGAATGATTCTTGACAATTTATTTTTTGATAGGGCAGTTGGAAAATTTCAACCAAGGTAAGGTCATGTGATTCCCCACAAAAATCCTATTCTTAACCCATAAAAACCCTGCTTGTAAACTCATTTAGGCCACAAGATGCTAGTACTACGGGATATTTTGCATGACTTATGACATGTCCTGTGGTTCTTAAATACTTGACCACTTTTTATTCCCTAAGTACTGACACAAGTTTTGTACAGTATAGGTACATGGCAATGCATCGTGGGATTGATTTCAAACAACCGCTGGAATTTTATTAAACGGAAAATAAACATATAATTTTAATTGCATATTCATTGAGGTAGAAAGAGTTTTAGAGAAGTATCAAAATGGCATAGTGTAAAATTTGTTTGAAGTGTACAAGTTTTTTAGGTGAAAAAAATGTGTTGTCTTCAATCAATTTGATGAACCAAAATAGCAGAGGGTCTGAAAATGTTTTGGTTCTTTTAATTTTGTTCTTAAAAGTGCCAAAACTTAGAATGCAGTAAATGCATTCCAAAAGCACAAGTTTGGTGGTGGGTTTTAAACTCAAAATGGGAGGGGGAAAAGTCCGAACCACTTTTTTGTTGTCTACAACGACCAACACAAAATTATTTTATGTCGGATTATATAATAACCCTCCTTAGATAAAGTAAAACATACAAAACGGTTACAACTTAACACAAATTGTAGGTATTATCAAAATGTGAATGGTGTATTTTAAAAGCGTGCAATAGGAATAATACTGGATTAAATGGTTGCAAGGTGTATTTTTATAGGAAAGAAGCTTGAAATTGATACTTATTTTAATGTAAACTGGTAAGGTGCATTTTTGTAGAAAGAAGCAGCAGATTCATTATGCCTTTGTTTTTTTTTTCTTTTTTTTTTTTTTTATATTTTTTTTTTTTCTACCTATTGTTGGGGTAAAGGCGACTCAGAGATTTCAAAATATAATTTTTGGGGTAATATGTTACACAAATATTGATAGTACTAAAGATAGCACCCAAAATGCCTAATTCCCAAGTTGAGATAAATCAGATTTTTTCGTTTTGAAGCAGTAAGCATTTATGTGGAGTTTGCGCTCCCATAGGATACTGTGATAACAAAGTCGGGGATCTGGAATTTAAACAAAAACTGTATTTTCATATGAAGGAGATCGATTTGAGCTTAGCATATTCACACATGACTAGAGTGTGGACAAGGCATTATATTTATGCCCAAAAAACATGATTTTGTCAGAAAATTGAGGGGCCATCCTCGGAATCTATGCTGAGTCAGCTCTAATTATGATTTAATCTGTACAACCAGGTACTGGATTAAAAACAGAACACCGCTCTCCCCCATGGTGAAACTTGGATTTGGGCAAATGAATCAGTCCGTGTTACAGAGAGTCGCACTGTATATCACAGGCCAGGTTCAAATTATAGAGTAGGGTGTGTGAAAACCCCTGCTTTCCCAATCCCCCGCCCCAGCCTAAGAATGCAGAATGTTAGGAGTGCCCGTATCATGCTAATGCGGCCCAGGATCAGCTTTAATAAGTGAATAAATCCTGACACCACCCCAGCATTAATTACTAATGACTTGTGGATGCGCAAAGATTGGAATAAAGCCCATGATATAGTAGACGCAAAGAGGTATCTGAACTTTGCCCCCCAAGAAACTTTCAATGTTTGTACTTATTTTCAGGTATAAAATATCTATACAGTATATTTTGTATTATAATGCTTTTGTAATGGTGGGGTTTATTGTGTAAAATCGTTCATTAGGTATTGTCCAACTTTTTCAGTGCGGTGGCATTGTTGGTGTCAGTCACGTACAATTGGGGATCCTGATTATAAAGGTTGCCATTTCGTGATTTCAGCCCTTCTGTTGTAACCATGGTTCACTAGATATCCTTGCGAAAGTTATTCACAAAATTTGAGTCGATCCAATCTTGTGGTTTTGCGTTATGAGCATTTGCTTGTTCCCACGGTCCATAGGCTACTGTGCCTGCAATTTCTGTCCGTTTATGACAGAAATACACCAATGCGAATTTCTTACACAACAAACCAAATTACAGAATGTTTGGTACACGTGGAATTACTAAGGCTAACAGTGAAGATCAGAGGATATAAAATCTCAAACTGTTTGGAGGTAAGCGGGGGAAGGGTTGTGGACGGGAAAGGCCCTTTAATGATAAAATTTATTTTTAGACAAATACAAACAGAAGGGTAAACTATCTTAGGAGAGGTTTGTTCGCTCATGATATAATTATTACACAGTATAAAAATTCCTCATTATTCTAGGTCTTTGTCAAGACGCCTCGCATTTTTTTTTTATCCACCAACAGCGTGCGCGCCGAAGGCGCGTGTCGATCGCCGAAGGCGTGAGGCGGAGCGGAGCCGAGGCGTCTTTGCGCAAATTGTTATTTCTGTGGAAGGAAATAATGTGCAATCAAGTAGTAGTCATCGTAAGCACCGCCCATTTCATCTATGACAACGTTTTCAGATACATGCCAATATCGATGACGTCGCCCGTTCAAAATTACCATATCGATTTTGCACGGCCTCCTAATTTAGCATACGATTCAAAGCAAGATAGTTCACTCGACGAAATTATTGACAGCTGCGAGTGCGAGTGAGTCCGTATGGTATGTATGTGAGATGCGTGGCAGATGGGATAGTTGTAGCCCACCTCTGCAGAAATAAAAGCCCCCAGTAAAAGTTATTCACACTTCACTGAACAAACACAGAAATGAGACTAAGACTAGGCATAAGTCAGTCATTTATCAAATAATCGTATGCAGTGACCAGTCAACAATGCACTCACAGACATGACAAGTGGATTTTGACATTAAATTAAAATGTGAATCCTGACCCGCGTATCATCATGCACGCAACATGTGAGTTGTGGCGAACATCCCAAAATTATCAAGCCCAGAAATGAAGTTATGTTCGCAAAGTCATGCGAAGAATTTAAGGGGACCCGCACCTCTGTCTGACAAGACGTACCTCGGGAATACCATGACCAAAATTGACAAGCCACCTCCCAACATACTACAATAAGGGCTAAATTTCGGACCGAACCATGGCTTCGTAACGATGCAAATGAAACTAATAGGCCTAAGTGAACGATACAACATGGTTCAATACAATGACTGAATTCACTTTATAGTAAAGTATCACATCAGTAACATGCCGTACGCTTCCCCCGGGTTAGCTTCAAATACGCTCACTGGTCTAGGTCATACTTCAGGCACAGACCGTACGTGCTGCAGCTTGCTTGAATAATCCACACGGATCCTACATGTAATTCCACCATGATTTTTTTAACCGGGCGTTTTCGCAGCGAAGGAGTGTCACCATTTTACATTCCCAAGCTAGCGCGTATCAGGGGATCCTAGTTCATGGCTGTATTTCGTTTTGTTTTGAATACGTTACCAAAACCATACCAATAATGAAATGGTATTGATCAGTTCCAATAAATCGTGTATTCTGGGAATTATTTTAGGCGAACGAGGACATATCCTGACCAATAACGAGCGCTATAGTTCGGAAGCAAATATCCCGAATAAAACAAAGGAGTAACAAGAACGGAACTATTTGCGATAAGGCTTTGATTACCGGGACAGGCCTTGAGCAGTCCAGAGAGGGGCGGAATGCGGACTCACAAAATTGAAAAAAAATAACTAATCAAAGCCTTGATAAAAGGCTACAATATCTGAGAATGATGGTTCAGATCATAAAGGTAGGGTGATCGTGCGACAATGTCCATGACAGATTTTGTGAAAATTGAAAGAAATGTGGGTAATGGTGACAGAAACAGTATGCCCAATAGCATATTTTCATTTTGTCCACAAACTGCATTTTTGAGATATTTATTTTTTATGGTTTCAAATTTCCCATAGCTTTGTTAAGGTCTGATTTTTTGGCACTTTCCCCAAATGGTAAAATGACAAATTTCTGAAAAACCCTGTATGTTGTAAGTTTGTGCAAGTGTATGTTTTCTATAAGATTGTTTCCATTTTTAAAGGTGCATGTTCTGAACGTTTTTTGTCCATTACCTGGAAATGTATCGATTTTGATATCAGCTAAACGGGCCGTATTTTCTCATTGGGTCGCCCTGAAACTTGATCTTTCCAAATCCATTTGGTTCCCAGATATAAAAACACTATTTTAATTTTTGACCATCAAATATTAGCAACAGTATTGAATACAACTTTTTGCAATATGCATTATCGTCTACCTCAAGTTTGCTTCTCACGGTACTTGATGGGGGTATGTGCAAGTGCCAGCTCTCATATCAAGTAGTAGACCACATATAGACATAAATTGGAACAATCCCATTTTTTTAAATTGTTTCACAATTTATTAACAAATCTAATGAGATTTAAATATTTTTAGTTATAAACCAATTTCTGAAGTTTGGATCCAGGTCTTTCCCCCCTCCTTGCTGGAAAGTAATTATTACTTCAAAAAATTATAGAAAATTAAAAAAATAAAGAAAAACCATTATAAGAAATTTAGCCACTTTAAATTTGGAAGGAAGTGCCTAAATGTTTATTCTTTCCATACATGATTTAATTTTCCAGTTGGACTTTGGTTGAGTAAATCCTCAGTTATGTTTTTTTTGTTTTTTTTTTTATGGGGAAGCTAATAAGCCGAAATCCCTAGCTTAAAGGTGCATACAGAATATCTAATTTTATTGGTTACTCAGAGATTGATATCATTTTATTTCATGTAATGGAGCTATCAGAGATACTGAAAAAAAGGTGGTGGACTTAGATGGTTAATGGTAGCACTATAATCGTTTCGTTAATTCACCAGGGGCATTAATGACCAAAACAAAACAAACCCACGCGTATGTGCGTATCTTAACCCTCGGAAGCGTATGTTCCAATGCTCTTGACAACGGCAATATAGTGCATTTAATGTAAGGCGCAGTAGGGCGTTGTCTAGTGTCAGTGGTATCAAGCTCTCTGTGGTATGCTGTGTCCCCATGGCAGAATAACGAATATGATATAAGGAGATTTTCAGCCTTTCTCCTGGTAGAACTGAAAATCTACTTACATCTATGTATAACATAGATGGAAAGTGGCGGCCAGAACTTATTTTTCTGGGCGTTAAAAAGGGGGTAAAAAGTTAACATTTTTTTTGGCCAAAAGTTGAAATTCGGGGGGGGGGGGGGGCCAAAAGTCAAATAGTTAGGTTTTCATTAGCTAGCGTTAATTAAAACAAGATTTGACTCCTCGATGTAAACAATATTCCTACTTTTCGTTGTTTTAGTTGTTTTTATGGGGGGTGGGGAGTGAGGGGTACAGTAATTTCCCCTAGTTGGTCGGCCAGGCAAGGTAGTATATGTCAATTCTTGGTGGACCTTTTTGACTATCGGTGACTGGCGGGCAGTAACGCCGTTCAATATTCAAGCCGCTTCTTCCGCGACCTTTTACGGTTCGCAACTTTAATTTTAGATCATTGTCACATTACGGCTGTTGACAGACGGTGGGAGTGTCAAAAATCCCCCCCTACCACCCAAGGGTTTTTATTGGTGGGTGCAGGCGGGTGGTTCCCTCCAAGTCGGGTGGCAGGGGGTGCAGGGAAAGGGCTTCACCATGAATGGTGAGGCCCTAATTGGTGTCTGTTTTGTCATTTTGGGCAGGTCTGGTTTGGGACCAACCCTTTTTCGGGGTGGGCGGTGATACCTCCAGTACGGGGCGGACCCTCGGGGTTCCCTCAGGGAGGGTAAACCAGACAGGTGATTTAGCGGGTTGGCCAATTAGTCGCGAGACGAGAAGTCTCATGTCGTGTCTTTTATGCATGCTCTGCCATAGTATAAAGGTTATGGCTTGGGCCGTCATTGTGTAAATGTGTGCTGCTTAGCAAGTTAGCACTCGTCCGGCTTCTCTCATTAAATATCAGACTCCATCTGACCAGCCCATCCAGCAAACAAGGAAAAAATGTTTTTCTGTGTGGTGATTTTATGTCACATTGTGTATTGGGAGACATTTGGGGGCAATGCGGTAAACTATCAGAATTTTGAGGTTTTAACCAATTTTGACTGCAAATCGCTGATTTTTGCCCAAATTTGGAGATGGCCGGGGGGTGGGGGGGTGGGCAAACTGGGCAGCCATATTAGGGACACCTAATATGTGAAATCTCTTGTTGCACCTTTAAGCAAAAAGGTTATTGTACCACTGGTGGCATGCTTCAATAAAAAAAACTCTCTTGTATAACATTTCAATCAATTGCATCATGATATGAGCCTGTCACAACAGCGATACAATGGCATTCCTCAATTTGTTGGGTGTATTTCATATAATGATGAATGTCAAATTTGTATTATTTTACAAAAGTAATCAGCACACGAATTTGAGGTGATCTATATTGATGCAATAAGCGAGTTCAATAATTCAGGCACTATTGTTGTTCATATCCCGATTGACCTCGGTGATTCATCTCAGCACAATAAAATTCAAGGATTCTGGGATGGGACACGGAGGTCAATCGGGATATGAACATTGTTGTTGCCTACTGTTGTACAGCAGTGCCTGAATTATCGAACTTGCTTATAGATGTGGAATATCACTGATAAGTGTATTACACCGGAGGAAGGGGGGGTACTTGCATTAAAGGTATACAGGGATTTGCCGCTCGAGTGGGTCATCTTTTCATGAGAAATCCTTAAGGGGTTTGACGTGTTAGTTAACTACTCGATAAAATTTTCTAGAATTCACATATATGGTATTTACAACGGTGCTGATTAAAAAAACGGGGGTCACCGACTTTGATTTTGAGCTATAGCTAAAACAAAAAAGGCATGTTGTCACTTTTAAACCACGCAAATCTATGGGAAAAGTCAAAATTTGACGTTTGGATCACCTACAAAATAAACTTTTCGATAAAATTTTGTTATTTCTAAATATGTTGAGGTCCTCATTTCGTTCTTCAAAATTTTTAAATAAAAATGGGGGTCACCGACTTACGTTTTCCATTAAATGCGTAAAACAACCCAAATTTAGTCTTTTTAACAATTTGTGCACCTCGTTGGGCCGCAAGAAAAGTTCGTGGCACATTCGGTATGCAGCAAAGCAGTGAACGCGTGCGTAGAGGATGTGCCTCTGAAAGCAGGCGTAGAGGACTCGCAATTGACGCGATTTGTTTTTGTTTTAATTCTTAGCGCGATTAAACACAAACAAAATGCACAGAGATCCACGGTATCTACGTGCAGAACTTTCGCACCTCAAAATACAAAGTCTTTCTTTTGTGGGTGCTAAATTGAATGCTCAAAGCTCAAGAGCTTGCTCGTAAACAGATCACATGTCAAAACTCCTTAAACATGTGTCCCATTGTCCTCAAACTGCCTCAAAACACCGCTAAAAAGTGACATTTGAAGCAGAATCCTTAGAATGGGTGCCCTTTTCTACAAAATGACCCTTAAAATTAGGGTAAGGGTTTCGAGACATCAGCCGCACATCCCCCACCAAACCAAATCTGAGTACTCCTCGGGGTATTACACACTGCCGGATGTCAACAATACTAAAAATGAATGAAAAATCAACATCGGCAACGAGAGAAGATATCTGTAGCATCCCACAATGCATTGCTTCCAATGGAAATTTTTGTACAGGTAGTCATGTGAATCGTTAGAGACGAAACAAGTTTGTGATCAATACTTTTAAATCAATAACGTATTACTTCTTACCTTGAGAGTAGATGTACTACTTAATAACAATTTGCATACTTCTGGAAGGATATGCAAGCCTCCAGTTTTGAATCCCTATTCAAAAATCCCTAAAAATACACATCCTATCATGACCTGGCAACCCGACGTCCTTGACGTCAGGCAACCCGACACTATACTCGCCCTCATAAACTTCTGGACTGTCAACGAGA
>JAMKCH010056798.1:0-17589 GCA_023653785.1 Ophioderma brevispina | reverse complement strand
TAGTTTGTACCTGCTCGATGTGTGTATTGTTGATTTTAATATCAAGTTTAATGTCTGGCTTATTACTGTGTTTTTTTTTAAATATCATATAGTTTGTCTTTTTAATATTCAGTGACAGTTTATTTAGTCTAAACCAATTTGATATACAAATAAGTCCATTATTTATTGTTTGTTCAAGTGTTATGGGATCGGGGTAGGAGAAAAGTATGTTTGTGTCGTCAGCAAACAAAATAAAGTGGGGTGTGTTAGAGCAGAGTGGGAGATCATTAATATATAGAAGAAATAAAAGTGGTCCCAGGATAGAGCCTTGAGGAACTCCGCAAGTGATTGCAGTTGGTTCGGAAAGGATGTTATTAAATAGAACTCGTTGATGTCTGCCACTTATGTAGCTCTTAATCCAATCGTTAGCAATGCCTCTGATGCCATATTTGTTAAGTTTGTGTAGGAGGATATCATGATTTATAGTATCAAAGGCCTTGCTAAGATCTAAGAAAATACCAATTGTGTGGTGTTTGTTATCCAAATTCTATTTTGCAGTATAGTTCATTTATTGCCATATATTTTGAACGTTTAGGGCGGAAACCAAATTGATGCGAGGTAAGGATATTGTGCTGAGTTATAAAATTATAGATACGTTCATAGACAACCTTTTCGAGAAGTTTAGAAATAGACGGCAAAATAGAGATAGGCCTATAATTACAAATAGCGTGCTTGTCCCCTGCTTTAAATTTTGGTGTTACGTTAGCTTGTTTTAAACGATTTGGGACAATTACAGAAGAAAGTGAAGAGTTAAAATTGTGGAGCAAGACAGTATTAGCCTAGTTAGCTGCGTGACCTAGTTATAGTAAACCCAAATATGATCATCTGTGAAAAAAAATCCCTGTAAAGAATCTGTTTTTCAACTGTGATTGAGAGTAGGTAAAGTGGCTCTTAGATAGCTTTACCATAAAGAAAGGAGGCCGCCGGTGAAGCCCGCTGGGGAACTTGGATTATTTTTCAAAATTGATCCCAAAATGGCCGCCAACACATGGTAAAATTTAACAAAAAGACATACATCCATCGAAAAAGGTTGTGTGGTGATGGTGCAAGTCCAAAAACAAACTGTGGAATATATATTTCGGTTATTGCAATACATACATGGCATCTGTTTCCATGCTACTAGCATTTCCAAATCCAAGGATGGAGGCCAATATCGGCTTGCAAATCATTAGAAATTTACAAAAAAATTAGATAACTACGAAAAACGAGAGAGCCTATCATAGGAATTACTGATAGGCTTTCCTGGTGATTCCAAGGTTAGCACTCATTGAACTTGAGGACGAGGGCAAGGTGGGGAACTTTTATTTTTTTTCAAAATGGCGTCCAAAATGGGCCGCCGAACATTGATAAATTCACTTAGAATACGGCATAAATCACTTCTTATAAAAGTGCTCAAGTTCCAAGATGGATCGGCCATATATGGTGCCACATCAGTGGAAATTTCTTGCAACTGCGTAAATTTCACAATGAGAGCAGGCCCACTCCATATAAAAGGTGACAGATATATATCAAGCTTGACATTATTAACAAATATATGATTACCGAATGTGTTAGCATTACTTCGAAATCATGATAAACTACTTAACCGCCCCACCTATGGTTGCAATTTAATATTTTATCTATTAACACATTGCCAGATGCCCTTACGATCTTATTTCTATGCCTTTCCTATCTTGAAAATTCTGCGTGTAAGGTCTAAGGACTAAGTAGTGGCCCATAATTTCAAGACTGAGCTGGCGAAGAGTTGCAAACTTTACGTCACGTTCCGATTGACAGTGGCATGAGAGATATAAAAAGTAGTACTAGACAACAGTACCAACGTGCAGAAATTATCTGGCAACATCGGTTAAATGAGAAATTAGGTATTTCATCTGTGTAATCATGACACGTTCGTTCAGCCCAGGCTGAGACCTATCAAATGCAGCAGCAATGATTGGACGATATTTACACGATAGTAGAGATGGGTTAGACGAAATTTGGCTAGAATTTTTTATGAAACAAAAAGTACATAACGTACGTCTCGGATAGCTAGGGCTATGCTAGGCGAAAGTAGCAAGGAAACCGTCAAGAAGTTTCTCATTTGGGCCCCGACCAGAGCCATCTACTTACCACATTAAAGGCCGACCTCAGAGATTCCTGTAGGCCGGCGCAGCCCTCAAATTTCACCAAAAAAACATCGTGTTTTGGCATGTTACAAATGCTTGTCCATATAATAATACACTGTGTGAAATTGCTAAGGTTTAAATCGAATTCCTTCAATATAGAAAATCACAATCTTGTTATAAAATTTTCGGATCCGGATTTTTGTTCTACACAGTATACTATGGGGATTAGTAATACATCACCTAAATGTTAACTGCCACAAAACGAAAAATCAGATCATCTCAAATTTCGGAGGGAATTGTGCATTGTAGGTTAAGTATCTTTAGTTCTAGTTGACTATTTTTCATTATTACACAAAAAAATAATATTCGAATAATCTCTGAGTCAGATTTAAAACCACATTACGGCGGATCACGCCAATACAAGCGGAAACGTCTCTAACCCAAATTGTTTCTCCAATTTGAAAAATATATAACCGCTCTCTGTACCTGGTGGAGTGAGAAAAAACATTCTGAGTGAGTTGTGGGTCCCGTGGTTAGGGTAGGTTAAAACGTAATGTATCCACCCTCCCCCTGGACTTCTAAGAGGAAATACAACACATAATCTTGATAGTTACACTCCGCGACCATACTTTGGCCACAGTATCCATCGTCCAGGCGGTGGAAAAGAAGGAAGGGGAAGCCGCTTTTTTTACCTGACACCATTACTTGGCTCACTTTCTACCAGCACCATAGTCGTCTTAACAGTAGCAAATCTCCTCTCAGCACGAGATTGTCTCGGAGATTAAACTATGAACGTGTTGCGGAAACTAAATCTATAGGGTCCGGATATCCTGATCGAGGATCCTTGTAAAAGGTCCAAGAGGAGGTCGGTGTGAGCGCCAACCGATTTGATGTTTTTGGCCTTGCGTACGGGATGGCGATGTAATGCTGTCTATAATGGGGTGCAATCGAGAGATCGATAGCTGTCTGCAATCCATATGGCCAGGGGGATTTAAGAGGGGGATTCCTAAAAGAAATCTTCAAACGCAGGGCTCGGGCCTCCAAGAGCCGGTGTTTACCGCCGGCGATTGGGGCTCTCCATGACCGTCTGACGATGGCACCAAAAAGTTGTCTCTAATAGGCGATCCTCGAGATGCTGAAGGGCATGTTTACGGTATGTTCACCTGTTTGTTTCTATCATTCTGAGTGGGGGATCTGCCGCTAGGGCTCCAGTTCTTAGGCAATCTGAGTAATTTGAGCACTAGAAAAGGGCTTAGTCTCCTTTGTTGTCAGGAATCCAGGAAAGGCATGCTGGGGTTCCGAAACACCCATGGCTTGTCCATTGACGAGGTCCACTTGAGGTGGAGTGTCCACCTCCCACTGGCGGCTTTCCTCGCAAAGAAATGAGACCTTGTTCTTTTATGCTATGCCCTAGCCGCACGATGGACAAGGAAATCTTGGTGCCTGGTTAGGACAATAAAGTGGTACCTATAGCACCTATAGTACCGAAGGGTTCTGAAGGACTCACCAATGGGTATGAGAATCGTAGATTCTAGTTGACTTATGCCTTGCCCAAGCAGTAAGCGCGGCAGCCTGTCAGAAATTCCCGCCTGAGTGTGCGATTGGCGGAAATGTGCCAGACAGTGAGGTTGAGAACGCGGATGTTACATGCTGTGATGACCACCGAGTCTATGCTGGCAGGACCAGATCATTATAGTATCCCCACACTGAGGGAGTAACACAAGTTTCTGACTAGCAAATCTAGAATCCGTGTGAACCAAAGCAGAGCCAGCCACATGGAGGCCACCAAAAGGCAAACCAGCGACGAGGGACTCTGAGGTAATCGCACCTGGGGAACTGCGTAGTCAATGATTTCTGACCAATCCGCCCAAAAATTTTATCAGACCCACCAGCCAGGAGGGGCATTGTGTTTTATCCCTAAGTAGGAGTTTTTTTGTTTAGATCATTCCCCTTGCCATGACCTGGGGCTCCTTATTCCTCCTTGTCGGGTCCCTAGTCATACCGCCATGTTTTGCATCGGACCGGATCACTTCTGCTCTAGTTCGAGTGACGCCCCAGGTGCTCACGCGCCAGAAAGATAGCCTACACAGCTCGACCACGTTGATATGGTGATTTGGTGGCAAGCATAAACAGGAGAGCATTGGCCCGACAAATTCGGGGACCTTCGGTGGACTTCTCCACCGTGCCGACTTCTGAGCGGTTGTAATGTTCCAGGAGGGAAAACTAACTGCTGAAGGGCCGATCCTCCAGTTGTGTGGTTTGTCACCTATGAGATCGTGGACCAATGCCGGAAAAACTGGAACCCATAGGACACTGGGTGGTACCACCCGGTGGGTGGCAGGATAGAGTTGGGGATATCTGAATTTCCCCTCGTACGGAGTTGCAGCGGGGAAACCATTTTACCAAAGTACGACTGGCACAAGTAGTGCCGCAGCCATAACGCACACTGGATAGGACACACTAATACCTACTCGTCACAAATTCGCAGGGGAACCATGTCATGAACCGCCGGCCATTCTGTACCAAGGGGTCTCATCCATTGCCGGACTTAAATCCAGTCTTCCCCTCAGAAACTTATTGGGTTCTGGGCGGGCAGAGGATTGGCCTTTTTCCATGCCCACGAGGCTTGACATAAACAGATGTGGACCTTAGGTCCAGAACTCACTCTACAAATACGATCTCTAGACGATACGACGTGAACGGAGGGCGCTACAGCAGCCATGGTATGCCCCTCCGACTGAGAACTCCGCTACCACTTGACAATTCGTTGAAGGTGAGCAAGCAATCGACAGGGCTAAAGGGAGGCTCGGACCGTGACCTGTTAAGCTACTCCTCCTAATGCAAAAAGGCATTTCTGAGAGGTTAAGCACGGAGATTGGAGGTATCTGCATCTTTCAAATGAAGAAGCCACAGTTATATAATTTGTTTATATATATAGAAACTTGGCAGGCAGGTGGACCGATTTTTTTTTTTGCCCCCTCCCCTTCCATACTGGTTTGGAATATGCTAGCACCATCGAAATGCCACGTCTGTGTTAAAAATATAGAAATATCAAATATTTGGCCCAACTTTTTCACTTTTTAAAACGTCAATTATGCTTTTAATTCTACTTTTGTGAATTTTAACAATTTCGGCGGCCAGTGTGGACGTCCCCCCCCTTTTTTTTTTCCCCCCTCGGCGCACCCCCGCCTCCGTTCTTTTTTTTCTTTTTTCTCTTTTCCATTAACTCCTTTATTTTCCCCAAACTCCTACTCTCAGCAATCGCCCCTGCTGTCTGACTTCTAAACCACCCCCCCCCTTTTTTTTCCTTCTCCCTTTTTTAGACCTTTTGATTCCGAGCCTCTTCCCCCCCCAAGTTTTATTCTTTTGATCCCCCCCTTCCATTGTCTTCGCTCTGTTAATTCTTTTTGACAAAAACAAGTTTCCGACAATGTATCCTGATATTTGTGCCACAATATCAAGGATACCGACGGCCCCTATTCACATCAAGTACTAGGAAGGCAATCACTAATTCCTATGATATGCGCTCCCTTTTTTCTATACTTTTATGGCCTCCACCGATGCTAATTTTGTGTCATAATTTCTCAGGATTTGGCTTATGTGCAAATGGCCCGCCAATATGTTTGGTACTTGACCAGACGCTAAATCATCCCCCGTTATTTTTGTCCACGCCACGGATGTGTTTTCCGCCAGACCCTGATTATTTTACTACTTTCTTCTTTTTTTTATTTTCTTTTTTTTTTTTAAGATAGGACCCGTTGGGCTGGGTTCGAATCCCGCCAATATTTTTTTTTCTTCAATATATCTTGATTTTGATACAGGTTCTATCGAATTTTACTCTTTTTTAGCATGTCTTTTGGCGGCCTTTTATTATGTGACCCTTTTTTTCCGGATTCCCCATTTTTTGAACCACATACCAAGTTCACCAGAACTGTAATACATTTCCCGTCCCCCCGGCAGTATTTTTTTTTGGGTAAATCTAGACCACTGTCCTAATCAATCAGTTAAAACAGATTATCTTTAAAATTGTGAGCAAATGCACAATATTTCATCTAATTTTGGTTTACATAAGACGCACCACAATGTATTTCACCTGCAAGGTCTCGGGAAGATTTATTCTTTACCATTTGGAAAACATTTGGGTGTTAAGGACGGGACTTACCGGTCGATTCACCGCGTGTTGCGGTTAATCATCCGAAATCTAGTGCGCGCGGGCGTTGGACTATTTTCACGGTAGAGTAAGTTTTATCTGTGGCAAGAGGGGTTAGGTTAGGCGCCCACACGAGAACATAAATGCTGAAATCATATGATCAATATTTGTGAATTAAAATTTGGCCGCCATCTTGAAATCCAATATGGTAGCAACCTGAAAGAACAAGTTATGATCACTGAAAGTCCTGGGTAGTCAAAAACATAGATATCGACACCAAAATACAGAACTGGGAAATATGGCTAATTATAAAATGGAAATTATTTTGACAGCCTTTTACAAATTTCATTGACGGCCCTCTTGAAATTCAAATATGGCAGCCTCCAAATAAACTTCTGAGATCATTAACAGTTTCATTGGTATCAAACATAGGTTTAGACACACAAATCTGTCGAATAAAAGATATGTCCACAAAATTTTAATTTTGGCAGCCATTTTGCAATTCAATATGAGCGGCCATCAAGGGGCCGTAATATTTTCTCTGATGGTATAGAAGTCATGTACCAATTTCATGCTTCTTCAAAAAATTGAACACGCATTTTATGATTAAAGCATTCTAATAGACGCCTGTACTCGTCTGTGGCCCCTGGATCTATTCCTGAGGAACCACACCTAAGTATTTGGAACAACGCTAAGAAAGATAGATTTCACATATTTGCCTATATACTAAAAAAATATGGGAATTGATTTTTTTTACGATTAAGTCTTTTGAGTCATAATTACTAATCACACTGATGATTTCTTTGAGTGAAAAGAAAGGTATCCTATATCGAACCAAATCTTTACATAAGGAAAAAAACGTCTTTTACCATTAAATGGTATCGGTCAAATGAAAACCATTTAATGTGCCGTTTCCATTTACGAAGAATGAGGTTCTTTTAGCACTGTATTATATTACAATCTATATATTTTTACTCTACTATCTTCATGTGTAACTACTATTGCGTTTGTGACTGGACCGAGAAGCTCTCCAGGAGGACTAACAGGACACATCGTATGTTGAGTAAGATTCCAATCCAGTTAGAGTTAAGTAAAAAAAAAATGTATCGGTAGAATCGATATGTAACGACCCGTCCCGTCCTCACACTGATCCAAAATGGTAAGCATATGGTTAACTGTGTAGGCTGTAATAATATTACGAGACCCTGCCTTCTGGTCTTTCAAGTAACGGGATGGAAGACGCTGCTACGGGTTCTGTAGTAACGGAATTACCTTTTTAGTGCTTCTTTAAAAGAACAAAAAAACCTGATAATTTTAATAGCGTCACATATAATCAAACAAGACTACGATTCCTCCATTACATCTTTTGCCTTTAACTGTTGTAGATAATACAGGGTGACCCCAATAAAAACTATACCCAAAATGAAAGTGATATTTTTCCACTTTTCGTAATTTGGATCTGGGGATTTTATTTTATATAAAGAAAGGGCAATAGTCTGAGAGCATTTACTGAATTTTTGTTCATTTGGTTGAGTGGTTCCCAAGAATATGGCCCACTGAACAATAACTCAGCCAAAAACGACGTTGTCACGGAAGCGTTCATTTTCTTAGGATGGAAAATCGCCAATGCAAATCGAGCAGATCGTGCCCCCCCCCCCCCCCCGCCCTGACACCAGACCAAAAAATGGTATTTAGCACAACTGCATGCTATGATGTCAGATTTGAAAGGCCCGGTTGCCAAAACACAATGATGTGTACTGACTTCCATCATGAAATATACCCATGGACAGTCTGCTTTGCTGACTCATTGGTCGTTTAAATTGCTCAAAAATAGGATTTTTCAGGTGACAAATTTGCCAAATTTTCCAAAGAATGGGGTTTTGGGGTGTGATTTAAACAAATCCAAACAATTCACTAAGGTGAACATTTTTCAAATAAAACTACGGGTCTTGGGTGACATGGTAATCGTTTTCAAAAAAAATGGGGTGTGTGGGTGACAACGATGCTGAAATGGAGTCTTACCAGCCTTACATGCAATGTCCCTCCATCATGAGAGGACTGCCTCTCGGTAATCATAATTTATTGTGGCCACACTGGAATTTCAAATTGCTTGTATCATCTTTGCAGAGAAAATGCTATCTAGGAAAGTTCGAATTTGCTTTGAGGGGGAGGCCACCTCCCGCCACACCCACATGATCATACACACATTCATTCTCTTTTGATTTAAGAATTCTTGCGTACATTTTCCAATTTCACTTAGTGTAGAGGCTATCGGAAATATTTCCTTCAACAGATGTTTTTAAAACATTTGGCAAAGAGACTGAAAAGGGACATACAAACTCCCACGTTACATGTAGTCTACATTTGATTCATTAAAAACAAAACCTTAACATCAAGTAATATGATACCAGGCGTATATTTTAAGACCGTTGCCCCTCCACAGAGTATTTAAAAACGCTTCCTATCAATTTGCATTGAGAGTGTAATGAAATATGTATATTACAAAGAGAATATTGCAAGGGTTCTGCGCTTTACTTCTAGAAGAGAACGCACCATCCTTGCAAATGGCTTGCAGTTAATGTTATACCTTCACTGGTCAGGGCCCCACCTCACCACCTTGAATAGGGCTGGATCCACCATTTTAAGAACCTGAAAGGGGGGGGGGGTCAAGAAATGTTTCGAACCAAAAAGGGATCAAAAAACGTTGATGTGCCCTCCGAAGCACCAACTTCCAACCCCACTTAAGTATTTATGAACACTCCCTAATTACAGTACAGTGAAGGTTCAACCTTTTACAAAAAAATGAAAGAAAGGCTCTTTTTGTTTTTATGTGTGTTTGTTTTGTTTTTGTTTTTTTAGCATGTTAAAACATACCTGAACTCATGTAGTTGCTTCTTTAGGGAGGCTTGGAGGGCCCTTCAAACTCATGCATTCGACACGAAAGTTCAAATCCGTATGTGTAATGGAGGACAAATGATGAAACATTTGCCTCGCGTAGATCTCCATCCACGGATACAGTTGTGGATTATCGGGGGATTATCGCTTTCATAGTAGGATATATGAAACGGTTGATACTTTCACAACCGATCCAATCACTCCTTAGGAACCTACGAAAGGAGAAATAGAAATAAAGTGTAAACATGATTAGATTTTGCAATATTAAGTCACCTGCTTTCTTTTTAACTTCTGCGTCATGAGTTCACTAAGCATGAGCTTAAATTAATGTAATTCAAATCACTACACGAGATATCTGAGTTTGAAGGACAGAAGATGCCTCTCTCCCAACCATTGACCTCTCACATGGATAGCGGGCTGGGCACCGTTGAATAGTCGCCGATTGAAACCACAGGAAGTTGCAGTTGCATGCGCAAATATGGCTTCAGCTTTTATTGCAAAGTTTAAAGGGATTCTGTATAACAATAAGAATATCCATGGCGATATGTGAACCAGCAGGTTGTTATGCATGTTCCCGCATATTGCGAAAGGACAAAAAAGCAACTCCTGTTTGTTTCAATCGGCGACTCAGACCCGACTATCCATGTGTAGAGGTCAGTGCTCCCAACTAATAGACGCTGTCCAAATTTTCTGGATGTCCAAAACGTTAGAACGGTTTCATATAAAAGTCCAAGTATGCAGGGAAGTATCACAATTGATTCGCGGCACTGCGCTTGTCCGATGTTGTGCAGTCACGTTTAAGAAATAAAGGAATACCTCAAGCTCTTCAGGTAACGTTTGGATAGAAGTCCAGTGGGGGGATCCAGGATTTGAAAAACGTCAAAAATACCGGGGGAGGAAAGGTTGAAACTTGTCCAAAGCTTTGGCAAAGATTTGCAGAATTACGGAGGCGCGCAACCCCTCAGCCCCCTCCCTGGATCCGCGCCGAAGTCCCACATACGCAAAGGAGGTATTATGTCCGTCCTGCGTACTGCACAACTCATACAGCGTATGGCGGAAAATCAAGTATAATACCTCATTTGCAACTAGAACTTTTATCTTGCCCGAACACCCACCGCAGGCAATTTAAAGGTGGTAGTAAACCTATAGGGAAGGAGAATTAGTCATGCAGAGAGATGATTGCATTGACTTCCATCTGTAAACAGTATGATTGTCAATTGGCAATTGTACACTCATTTGGAAATCTACTATGATCAAATAAAATGAATGTTGCAAAAAACTCAACGTTAGATTAGTATGACTCCTATAAATGCTTACAATGGAACATAATAAAAGTAACTAGAACTAGAAGTACCATTGTTATTTATAATTTTTAATTACCGTCCATTCTATCCTCACCCCGCACGTGCTTCCAGTCACTGAAGTATCCGTAATAGTTGGAGAATCTGTGCCAGGTGCTTTGTGTTTTTTCAACACATAATTTAACCCACTTATGTTGAACAATGTATGCATTTTTGTTTTAAAATTGTCAGGTGATGGTACAAAATGGACAAAATTAAAAAGATTAAAATTAACGAAAAGAATTAAAAAACAATTCAACACAGACGGTTGTTTAATGTTGATTAGGTATCTATACGTTCTCTTTATATGTACATATTCCTGACCAAAATGAGTAAATTGTCTAACAGCAAACATTTGACACGAAAACAGTATCTTTTTTCCAAATGCAAATTCCCAATATATAATTGCTTTCTATTTTTTCTTTTTTATTGTGACTTTTTCTTATTTGGTGTGGACTTGGTAATTGTTAGGACTGTAATTTATTCCATACTACACCTGTTGTTCCTGTGGAAAGTTTTCTGAACGTTCTTCGGCATGAAAACTCTAAACATAAGTTGTTGTGTCTCTCCAGTAAACAGTATTGGTCGATGAACGTGAATTTATGTAGAGCTGTATGCTTCGAGTATGAGAGTATGAGAGATGTATCGATGGGTGCAACCGTGTTTCTTACCAATGCAACGACACATTCTTGGCCGGCTATGCCATTAGTTCCCCTCTTCCTTATTGCAATGTAGGCTACTCATTAAAAAACTCTTCAGAACACCTTATGCAAAATGATAGGTTGGTGGCTCTTTTCATATTCAAACAGCTGTCGTTTCACCTAGCCTGAAGTCCATGGTCTCTGTGAATTCTTCAAGCCATAATGAAGTCTTTACTTAGCTGCTGGTCCAATGCCAGAGTCATGAGCTTGACTCCATCGGTCCACCTAATAGTGATGGATGCCGCATCAGTATCAACACTCACACTCGATCATCATATAAGAAGTAAGCTGAAAACAAATTATTATACGCCAATCTGATTACGTATGTTACGCCCTGGGCCTTTTTTATTTTCAATTTTTTAATAATTTTTTTTTTTTTTATTTGCTTGCCTTCGATAATTGATGTATTTTACCTTTTTATTTATTATTTTCACTGTGTGCCCCGCGCATCAATTGCTTTTGCGCTGTAAAGCCCCTTAAAACAATAAATAAAAATATTATTTCCTTATAATCCCCTGCGAGTCACAGCACCTGCCGAATGACTGTCCATTTGCCTCGCCACACTTTGCAGTTACTTTCGCGCTACAATCCGAGTTTACGTGTCGGCAAAACCTGGTTGCTATCACTGCCACCCCAATTTGAGCGATTTACGACTAAATGTTCTTTTTTTTTAAACTAGGCTTTTTAGGTGAAACCTAGTTCGTTGAAAAACCAGGTTAATCGGTGAAAACAGGGCAGGTTTATCAAATGCGCTCCTAACCTTGCACCGGGTCCACTAATTCTTGCCCACGTACCAATTGCCATACACTACATACAGACGATATTATCAAAAGTTGGAGAGATCTGATTAACTAAAATAAAATAATGGGATCGCGTGGACCGGTGTCATCAACGAAAATGGAGAAGGCTGGTTGAATTCTGTGCCGGTACAATATTGTCATAACAGAAACCCTTGTCAAGCAGATTGCAAACACAAATGGGCTCACAATTTTTCAAAACCATACAACCAACTGCAAAGGAACTACGGTGGAACCAACGAAGAAATAGAAAACCATGGGTGGAATAATCCTGAATTTTGGACAAAAAGTACTCCAGAAAGGAAACAACTGACATCACAATCGCCAATATACAAACAGACAACCAAGCAGAATACATACCAAATACACAATAAAGACACATTGATGAAAGAACAAGAGATGTGATTGACAATCCACAAGTGAGAACTCAGACCCAGAGAGCCAGCAAAATGTACATATGAAATCTCTTTATGACCAACCAAAACTGATAAAGTACAATGCTTGTCATTTTCAAAGGTTAAGGACAAACAAGGCAACATATTGGCCGATGTTAAAGGGACGGAAAGCACGGTGGAACGAGCATTTGAGCAGATACGGACAGAGACATCACAACAAACAGGACAGCAAAATATAGAAAATTTCCTGAGCTTGAAAAAATGATACCAAATCAAGTAGCAAAGATAAAATCAAGGGTTGCAATTAAAAGCTTAAACAAATGCGTAAAGCAGGAGGTGTGGACGGATTATCTCAGAGAGGTTTCAAGGCTGGCATAGAGACTACAGTAAAAAATTACATCGTCAATGATATTTGTAATGACGAAAACAAATACCAACTGACGGAAGAAATGTCCGGGTATAAAGGCGCCCAAAGAACACTGATCTTACCGACTGTGGCGAACTGGAGGGGATAGTCATTTAAGCTTAGTAAAATCTTAGAGGATAATCATCAACAGAAGATTTCATATAAATAATTTCAAAAATAAACATTAAAAACATACTAAAATACATAACAGAAAGGAATAAGGAGGATATGAACATCTATCGTATTGAACCTGGTGAGAATCTTACACCTGGAGCTGAGTCATCGTGGGAGAATTACGAATGTCTTGACAGATTGAGAACCAGAACCGGCCGCACGAATCTAAGGTTTACGTGACAGAAGAAGTGGGACTACCTGGAAGCAGACCAGGCCATACTTGCGCCACAGCCTCATGGAAACTCTCTTTGTCGCCCAATGCTGAAGCAAAAATGCACAGACAAGGCCCTTGCAGAATTCCAGGAAGACAGCCTTGTACTCACCTTGGTTGGATCATATTGAACCATGTGTTTGGAATACGAATAAGAAGAGTGCCAAATTTGAAAAATGTTAAGAAAAATGTTACAGCCATTTCTGAACACAATTTGAAGCAACAATGTAGACACTTTTTTCCAAAACTTGCTTGATTTCCATAGTATACACCTACATAACAGAGCAGAGGAAAACCATTAAAAATCCATATTATATCGTTTGCAAAATTTCATTGACTCCTAAGAAATCTACGTTATCATTCAAAACATGTCCGGTTAGCATATGGAATGCCGCGCCAAACAATTCAACGTTTAATTCATTAAGCCTCCACGCGGCATACACAGGGTGAGTCAAAAGAATTTCACCGATTCAGAAAAAAATATTAAAAAACTTAACAAGCTTAAAATTGATTTGGATAACATGAAAACAATAAGTCATTATTCCGCTATGCATTGGATAAAAAAATCAAACGTGTACCTGTTTAGTATAATGTTAGATGTGGGTTAAAATTAACGGAAAACCGCCAAAAAACCATTGACCATCGGTTGTTGGACAAATTTGTACACGTCACCACAGAAGCAAAGCCATTGGGATACTGACGTCTAAATGCTTAATAAACTTTGCCTGTATAAAGTAACATAACCATCCGTACAACTTTTGTTGATAATATTCTTAACAATTATTAGGTCACTGACAGTAGCGTAACAGGTGGTAGGGAGGGGCCGCGGTGTCCCTCTCCCCAGGTGTCTGACAAGGAAATAAAGCTAAGCACCGGTAAAGCAGGAAAGGAAAGGGGCGAAAATGACAAGAGAAAGAGAGTACAGAAAAGAGAGGGAAGGGAGAGTAAAGGATTCAAATGCAAAGGGAAAGACAGACATGGAAGTGTGTTATGTTGCCAAATATCAATTCCCCTAGAGCCCCCCCCCCACCCCCACCCCACAGATTACGAAGACGGCGGTGAAAAATGTGGGTTAACCGGTTGTATTGCATAGGATTAGCCTTTACCTATTTGCATTCAAAGTTTCAACAGAAAAGATACGTGAACAAGATTTCGGAACATTCATTTAAATTAATGCTTCAAAGTTTGGATGCAGGATTCCATAAGTTTGTTATTGTTATCAGAATAAGAAAGATTATGACATCTTGATATTGAGGTTACGCAGGGTAATCAAAGCAAACAAAAGATGTCATGATGTTTGTACTTGTGTAAACTCATTCAAAGTTGATTTGGCATTATTCCATAACATGCTACAGTTGATTCCGTGGACAGAGTGAAAAAATGGAAGTACCTATCTTAAGATAGGGCATAACTTCTCACTGCAAGGTTTCTCAAAATAAAATTCTCAAAATCACTAGTAGGGGGGAAAAAATCTTGTTTTGTATGTGCGAGATTTATACAAGAATTAAACAAATTAAAAAACTTTTTAGAAAAAATTAAACAAAACGAGTGAAATCTTTTTGACGCACCTGTAGTAATGTAGTTCAAAGCATAGTCGGTGTGGCAATTGTAGCGGTGCGAAAATAAACTTTCCATCCGACTTCACTTGGCTGTCATGTCCAACTTCAATCATTTTGGCAAAGGGGGTTACAGATTAACCTGAACTCCTTCACTCTCTGTATTATTATCATCTGATGTTATTTTTATGTGAGTGAGGAAACTACTAAAATAACTGAACTTCTCAAAAAAGCGGTTCGCCGTTAATGTGACAGGAGGAGGATTTTTTTGAGGAATACGAATTTCTCTCTAAATTGCACAGGATCGATGTTAGACAACCTACCAAGAACGTTCCGAAGATTATTGGACAAAACAAGTACAAAAAGAAAACAGCAAAACCTTGTTTGAACTTGCTGGACTATCGTAATTGTCCCCATAGAAAAACATCGGTTTTGACGTTCTGTCGTGCACGACAGAAAGTTCTAAATAATCAAACTAAATAAAGGCCGGGTAATTCGGCTTTCACTTCAGGTGTGATTAATAAATTGGAAAGCATTCCAAATATGCAAAAAAAAAAAACGGTGTTTGAACAAAATGGGGGGATTCGTCGGGAAATCTCATGTCTCTTAAATGTATTGATCGATTTCAAAAAATTAAAAAAAGCTTAAACAAGTTTCTATTAAACATAAGAATTAATTGGTAAAATCCAAAAGATTCTTCGTGAAAAGATCTTTTTATTTGGTTTGATTTTTATACTCACCCCGTAGCCCTTTAAGCAAGGAAAAGCAAGAAAATGCATAAATCAATGAACAAACTTTGAATAGAAAACATTACATCGAACAATATTTTAACAGAAAATTAATACGGTGTTGTTCATCAAATTCACGTTCCAAGGTAAAGAACAGACCTCTGAATTTATTTTGACAGTGAGCATTGAAATTGTACGTTGATTATACTAGATTCCAGTTGATAGTTGAAATAGCCTCTACTTTTTGTAGAGGGGTTATGATTGAGGGTGATAGTATATAAAAAACTTTAGTTCCGTGTATTTGTGGTATGTGTGCTATAGCCTTGGCCAGTTCTTTTCAAATCCGATTTCTATTGTATTGCGAGAAAGATTTCTGGGTATTTCTGTCCCTATTTTGTGTAATGGACGAAGTCCAAAACTCCGCCTAGAACTCTGCATCAATTGAATTACTCTATATACATTTTGAATATGGACTTTTTCCCACAAGTGCACGGCTTGATTAAAAAAATAATGTTATAATAACAGTGGTGCCGTGACAAATGTGGTGTCTTTCCAGTGGTGTGGTTAAAAGGTTGGTGAACAGTCATAATAAATACGTTTTCATTCTTTGATTACTTGCGCACAGTGTTTATTCACCCCATCCGATCCCGACATTCCCTTCCTTACAAGCACCCGAAATAAACTTGGATCACAGGTACGCCTTTTTACAGTGACAATGTATTGGCAAAATTAACCCGAAAAAAACCAACTGGACAGTTCTTCAGGGCACGGTAAATAAAAACATTACGAAATACCATAACAATCTAAGATAATAAGACGGGGTCGGGAATATCACAGCTATTTTCAGTGTATTTTCAAAGGGCGGTCTGGCCCTTGTTTATGAAGTAGAATTAAAAACATATCTTAGAAAAGGTGTAAGGATTTGAGTGGAGGATCTTTCGAAAGATTTATGTGGACGGCAGTGGACAAACATGATAACACCAAACCGAGGTACCAAATGAGAATTCATTATATTCCTGGCTAATATCTTGAAAAGGCATCAATATCAAGACATGCGCTGCAATACATTGATTTGATGACGATGGTGCTGTTATAAGGCTCAAATAAAAACGTAAACACTGTTAACAAAGCGTCATCATTAATTAAGAAATGGGGATAAGAGTTACCCTGACACTGCGGGACACCTACCCATCTGCATGAGTCAGCAGGCATCTTTGATTTGTCGCAATCACTATATCCAGTTTCAATCAGGTTTGCAGTCGGCACCGTATTTTCCGGCTGGATTCTTAGAATTAAAACGGTGATCAAAATAATTATTGTTCAATTACTATGTATGGTAAGCATTTACCGTTTCTTCAATTCAACCCTAACCAAAAATTCTCTTTAAATTATCTTAAAAAAAACAAAAAGACAAGTTATTGCAGACAGAACCGCATTCTTCACTGGGACATTCTTTGAGTGTACTAAATTGACAAAACATGACTTTAAGCATTTCTTGGCATCTGGTCAACACAACGGTTTTTTCCCAAATCTTATCTTGCGTCGATTGAAATGATTTGTAGAGTTCATTCATGCTCATTCATTATCAGACTAAAGAAAAAAGTGTTTAGCTTATTTTAAAGCAACAGCTGTTTGGTTATTGTTGTAATATTTATTTATTATTTGTTTTAAAACAGTCTTTTAATCGGATTAGTACCCTCGCAAAAGATGTTTGACGAGTTAAAACAGCTCTCACATACTATTGCATTTTAGGTTGTGTAGACATAAAAGAAAACTAAGATATTAGGTTTTACATAGTTTAGGTGAAGCAAAAGAAAAAATTATTCAACATCAGCGATGGAAAAAATAAATCGTGAAATAAATCCAATTATTGCACAAGATGAAAATCTCTCTTTATCTCCAAAAACTATTAAAGTAGTAGAAGGAACACTCATTAAGTGAGGCGCGGAAGTGAGTACGAAACAACGTGGAGTAAATAAAATACATGGCTAGAAGTGAAGAAAAAAGGGCACTTTAAGTTTGTGTGAATCTTATTTGTGTGAAGAGGTGTCGGTTGGCCAAACTTTTCAAAAATTAAGAGAGGAAACTGATG
>JAMKCH010056797.1:0-10021 GCA_023653785.1 Ophioderma brevispina | reverse complement strand
TAGTATGTACGAGGGATTTAAAATACACCCCATAATGGTTGCCATCAGGGACCAAACATGTAAATTTAAATTTTAAGTCAGCAGAATTAAAATTCACAATCCATTGAATTTTTGAATGTTACATCCAAAATGGCTTGTCTCTAGATGACAATCCCTTTTGGATTTATATTATATCCCTGACAATTTATAGTGGCTATAGAACATACTGTTTACAAGCGCACATCTCAGAATTCTTAGAACATGCGGTAAACATTTTAACAAAACAGAAAACAAGCATAGTGAAAGAAAGCAAAGTTAATTTTAGAAGCGAATCTTCAAAACCGACGCGTGTGCAAGTAACGCTTGCTAACAATCTTGTGTTTACTGCAAGACGGCCCCATCTGCACCGCTTACATTGGACAGTTGTGTTCGTTATACCTTCAATCTACACCTGGCAGCTATACAGATGGGGCCTATTATGCCCCTAAACCTCGATATAGTCCTACGAACTATGCAGTCAGGGTTTGATCTTATCTTCAAGATAGAGTAGATTTTTTTGTGAACATATAGGCTTAATTGTATTATTGAAGATCCCGTATTAAAATCTGGGAATCAAATTGGTCAAATGATAGCAGTGATTGTTTGCCTGACAAACGGTAGCTCATATTGTCGGTTCAGTTTTCTGCGGGCGAACGTGAGCCGCGTTTTAATGGTTGTTCCTGCTTTAAAAACGATCAATATTATATTTGTTTTGCTTATGCTTTAGCCGCAATCATAATCTAACATCAGCCAAGAATTTGCACCCACTTCAAAAAAAACACTACACTCTTGTTTTTGCTCTAAGTGAAGCTTGATCTCACTCTATACATGACATAAACGAACGTGACAAGATCAAGAACATAATACATTTTTTTTTTTTGAATTTTTTTTTTAGTTTAGAGCTGGTTTATTCTCTATTACTTTGACGTCGAATATTCAATGGCAAATGTCTTTTGTGAACGTCCAATTTATTCACGAGAAGAATATATATTCTGATTGAAACATATTTTATGAGGGACATATATTGGACAAAATCATGCATTTATATTGACATTGTTAACGGTGCGTATGTTAATGAGCGTACGTGGTGTGCTTACAACGTTTAACGCGCGACGTTGGATTGATTCATTTTATTACCGGGTTTTGTGCATTGTTTTCGTTAAGAACCCATTACTGTAATTGTCATCATCATGACATATCTTGTTTATAAAAAAAAAACTTGTTGCTTAATAAGGTTTAATGGATTTTATAATGTCGTATAGTTTTAGTTTCTCGTGCATTGGCAAAATCAATGCATTTTTGCGCCACATTTGTCTGACCCAGACTTATATATAATTCACGGCGCCCCTGCAGGCTTGTGCCATTATTCGTGCACACAGCAGAAACTGTGTATCGCAAATCCCGTATAAATGTACAATCTGGTAAACCGTAGACAAGCCCATATTAATTCTTGTATACTTTATCATATGGGAAGAGCCACCATTATTTTTGCGATATGAATGAGATAACTGCATTAAGGTTTTCCGTAATACAAAAATCGCTAGTTTGATGGAGTGAGATTCTTTTTAATTTCTTTCTTTCTCACCTTTCAAATTCAGCCTTACCATGCCGTTCAAAAAACATGTAAACCAATTCACACAGCTATGAAATATATCCCATTTTCTATAGGAAGGTTTCATTGGCTATCGACGCAGTCACAATACAAAGATAAGAGACAATAATAACGATTGTGAACGATGACCTTTTACTGAGACGGCGTGTCAATTTAAGAGTTTGTAAAAGAGAATATTGGGCTTCCGTTATTCGCTCAGACTTTTCTCAAAATCTTTAGTTTGACTTTGACCTGCACCTACTTCTTGCATAATGGCACTTTCACATGTACCTGTTCAGGAAAGGACGGTTTGGGTTTAATCACAACACGCAATTAATAGGCGTTCTACAATGCAAAAATGTTGCTCACGTGTATTGGCGAGACTTTTGGTGTCGTATGTTAATTTTGCATTAGAAAGCTCATATTATTGAGTTTGTTCCGGGGGGTCCTGTTTTTAACAGATAACCTCGGGATAGTCTGTAAAACGGGTTTGCTTATATTCTTTATTTTCTTTCCTTTCTTTTCATCCCATCCTGTTTTTTTAGATTTTATTAATTTTACCCTACCATTCGTAGATTATTTTTCTTATAAGCGTTACCCGATTAAAAAGAATCACTCTCTTCTTAATCCACTTACTTTTTGTGAAATATGGTCGAGGAAACTAAACTAACGTGAACCTCAGTGCACACGGCAAGATTAGAAGAATAATTGATAGGTTTGATGTGATTTATCATAGTATCAGCCATGACTTAAGCCATTAGCTTTCGTTAATTAAATGTGAACAAAATATAGAAATTTCTTTGAATATCCCGCGAAAACGGTTGCATTTCAGAAATGGATGCCTGTCTGCCGTGTGGTATTTTCCTACGATTTCACAAATTTTGGGTGTCTAATTTGACGTCTCTTGGCTCGGAAAGCAGGTAACAATCAAACATGATGCTAAGATTTCTAATTGCTCTAAAGGATAGTATTGTATGTTTTTTCACTCATATCAAATTTGGCATATCGACTTTTTAATAGCAGCCAAGACTTGGAGATTTGCAACTTTGGGCAAGACACGGGTAACGCAGCAACGTGCCACCTTACATACTTTTAAAGCTTCTTGTAGCACCGAAGAAAGGTTTTCTTTTTTTCAAAAAGGTATTTGGGTGAGTCAAAAATGTTAACACTGAAAAACCGTTCTTTCACTTTCTTACCTTTGGCAAAAATACATGAACACGCCAAAATACGAAAGGGTTCCAAAGTCTCTTTTAAATCTTAAAAAGGTTCTTATAGAACTTTAAACTTCTTTTAGATAATCTTGAGATTCTACGTACTAGACAAAGAGGGTTCAAAGTAGCAACTTTTATTTCTAAGAGTGCATTAAACGTTCGTTTAGATATCTTAGAGTTCTACGTACGAGACAAGAGAGTTCAAAGGTAGCACTTTTGATTCTAAGAGTGCATAACAAATGTTTCCCCTTTCCTGTATGATGGCATCGCCAGACAATTTTCATCAGGCTTCGGGTTTTTTTTCATGTTCAATCGTGCATCGTGTCTTGCAGGTAAATTGCTGTGTTGAGGGTGACGGATTTTTCTATCTATATTGCATAGCATAAAAGGTAGACACTATATAATTGACAGTGTACAGTACACCATTGAGATCGTATGAAATCAATCTAAAAAACTCATAATTTACGAGCACGGAACCGAATAAGATAAGCTAATTATTTGTAATGGCTCTCTAATATGGTAGGAGAATGACCTCAGATAACCATCCAAATGTAATGGTGATGATGACTTCGTAGTTTTCTTCAACCGTATTGATTGGGCACTTCCCCCAGAGGGGTTGTTTACAAGGCTAGAATTCGCATTTCAATTTCCCTTCTATCTGCGAATTACCTTCTTGGAGAACTGCCGTGGAGTTGGAAGTTTGTAATCACTCTTAATTACGGTGACTGAAATATACTCTTTAGTTCTGCTGGGACATCAAAGACAAATTGATTTTTTTCCGTTATTGATCTTGCAATGTTATGGAGCATGTTGTATTCATTTCGTTAACGTTATCATAAAATACTGCTCTTCTACGCTCTCTTAAATGTCGATATGTTGATGATTATTAAAAAAATAATAATCATGAGAAACCCTTTTTGTAATACACGCGTTATGCATGCATAGATGACACTAGTGTTTTATGGTATAAGATAAATGTCATAAAAATACTGCATAAATTAGATACATAACACTCATATGAATATATAAATGTGCATTTATAACGCCTTTAAAAATAATTCTGATATGTATTTAATGACGTTGTTTTATGATACATAGCTAAAAGGAACCACCAGTATTATACTTCTGCCTGAAGTGGGTTGTATACATTACGTAATGTTTAAGCATTTAGCCCTTCTCGAACCGGTTGCTATTTAACATTTAACTTATCAAACACTGTTACAGTATTCTTTTATTAGCACACTTAGATTGAATTGTACTTCTTAAAATATGGAAAGTAAGTACAATAAAAGATTAAAATTAAATAAATTCAAGTTGCAAATGCCCACATTGTTGCTTTTGCAATAACTCATATGGTTCCAAGATGGTTTTCGCATTCAGCATGTTCCAGTGTTCACATATTGTGTTCATTGCAAGACCATCGTAGTGTCTACATGGTCTGCACTAAATCTCACATAATTGTTTTGTCCACACTGATAGTTTTGCACTAACTGCGCCACTTTCGTGTTTTTGAGTGCACAACGTAAACATTGTAAGTGGCTGGTGGCACATTTTACAACGATCCTTTCACTAAATGCTCACTGTGGTTTAGAGTGCACGACAATCGTTCATTGTTAAGTGTCACTATGATGGTCTTCATTCAATGCGCATATATATAGTTTTCAGTGCAAGACCAACGTAAGCGCACACTGTGGTTAGAAAGGAAACGGAATAAGGAATGCTCACGTATGTTTTGAGTGCAAGACCATTTAAACATCACTTTGTTATTGCACTCAATGTTCAATAGTGTTTTCAGTGCAAGAGCCATCGTTAAGTGTCACGTATGGAGTTGCATCAATGCCCACATTATGGTTGCATTTCAATGCCCACCTGAAGTTTTCGTGCCAGAGCATTTTTTACGTTGCATTTATGGATTACATTCAATGCGCAATTATTGTTTTTAGTGCAAGATCATCGAACTTGTGGACTTGTGTCACTCATGGTCTTCCATTGAATGCTCAAAAATTGAATGCTCCAACATATTGTTGACATTGTGCAAGACCATGTCACTTGGTCTTGTACTCCAATGCTCACTTATTGTCTCAGTGTTAGGTGTCTCGTATGGTCTGCATTCAAGCCCACCTTATAGTTTTCCGTGCATGCGCATTATGGACGTGTCACTTATGGTATTGCATTCAATGCTCACAATGTGCAAGGACACTCTTTAAACTTGTGTCACTTATGGCTTGTATTCAATACGCACCATATAATTTCAGGCAGACCATCCCATCGTAGCCATCCACAGTGGTGGGCTTGCGGAATGCTCACAGTATCGTAAAATTAGTTTCACTTGGTCGGGTACTCAATGCCACTTTGTTTTCAGTGCAAGGCATCGACAGTATCACGTATGGGTTTGTGGTCAGTCTCACCATATAGTTTTCAGTGCATGGTATCGTAAGTATCACTTAAGGTCTTGTACTCAGCGCTCACATTATAGCATGTATAGTTTTTCAGTGCCAAGACCATGTAAAGTATCACTTATGGTCTGTACTCCGTGCGCACATATAGTTTTCAGTGCAAGACCAACGTAAAGTATCACCTTATGGTCTGATTACTCTGCTCACATATAGTTTTCAATGCTTATGGTTATCGTAAGTACACTTAAGGTCTTGTACTCATGCTCACATATAGCATGGTATAGTTTTTCAGTGCAAAGCCATCGTAAGTATCACTTATGGTCTTGGACTCAGGCTCAAAATAGTTTCCGTTGCAAGGTCATCGTAAGATCCTTATGGTCTTGTACTCATGCTCACATATTGTTTTCATGCAAGACCATGTAAAGTGTTACTTTAGGTCTGCATTCAATGTCTACATATAGTTTTCAGTGCAAGAACACGTAAGATCACTTAGGTCTTGTACTCATTGCTACATATAGTTTTCAGTGCACGACATCGTAAGTAGCCCTTATGTCTTGTACTCATGCTCACATATTGTTTTCAGTGCAGACCAATCTAAGATCACTTATGGTCTTGTACTCAGTGTGCTCACATATGTTTTCAGTGCAAGACCAACGCAAATGCCACTATGGTCTTGTACTCAGTGGTCACATATAGTTTTCAGTGCAAGACCAACGTAATAAAACTTAAGGTCTTGTACTCAGTGCTCACATATAGTTTTCAGTGCAAGACCCTGGAAGTATAACTTGTATGGTCTTGTACTCAGTGCTCACATATAGTTTTCAGTGCAAGACCAACGTAAAGTATCACACTTATGGTCTTGTAACAGTGATCCATATGTTTTCAGTGCAAGACCATGGAAGTTCACTCTGGTCTTGTACTCATGCTCACATATTGTTTTCAGTGCAGACCATCGTAAGTATCACTTATGGTCTTGTTATCATGCTCACATATTGTTTTCAGTGCAAGATCAAGTAAATGCAAATTTGTGGTCTTTCACTCAATGCTCACATATTGTTTTCGGTCCAAGACCATCGTAAGTGTCACTCTGGTTTGCATTCAATGGGCCACATATAGTTTTAGTTGCACAGGCAGTCGTAACTTGTATCACTTATGATCATGCAATCAATGCTGTGTTGTTTCAGTGCAAGACCATCGTAATAACAACTCGGAATTTCGCGGTTCTAGGCTTTCGCGGTTTGCGGCGGGGTTGGGTTAGGTTCCGTGCGGAACCTTATCAGGACGTTACCTGTAGCATTAGTAAACTTTGTCACCACCTTAGGGTTCCGTCTGACTACGACCACAGGGCCCCTTTGCAACTCTTATACCAGGCCCCTTACTGCTGCCTCCAAAGTCCCAAGTCTTTTCTTCATTTCGATCTACCCAAGACACCCTTCACAACCGTCTGGAAGCCCGTCCCAGTTTAACCCCCTATTAACGAACATTCCACATGGCGAGTTCGGAAAACGGAAAACAAAACGCTCAATTTCTTGAAACAACTTGCCTCCCAATTAGTCCAAAGTTCACCTTTTCCCTTCACAAAAAACAAAATAAAAAACCAAAAACACGCCTTGCGGCCCTGAGAAGACTTCAGGCACATAAATATCCAATATAGCTCCAAAACAACGCCTCCCTCTATCAAAACCATTAACAGACGTTCAATTTCCACTCACAATGCGAAAGGGCAGTACCTACCCCCAATACGTACACAATTACTGTCTTCTGCCGACACATTTTTGGACCCTCAATTAATATACAGACTAACGTCTGCTAACAAAGTCGGTCCACACATATTCCGTACCCTGATCAAGTTGAGTGCCCACACCCTCACCCCCACTCCCATAATCTCATTCTCTGATATATTCTTTCTATTTATAATTCCTTACAGCGGCCTTCCTTTCTAATTGCATGAACACGGGGTGTCCAAATACCGTAAAAATAAAAACTATATTGACAGCATGTCATGTTTAAGATATCAAATTGGGTGATTTTTATAATTTACAACAATTTGTGGATTATAACTAAATTATGTCCACACCAAAAGCAAAATTAATTATTTTTTTATCTATTAGTTAGCAAAAAGGAAACATTGTTCAATTAGGACATAAACAGTAGGCCCCTATAGCAGAGAAGCACGGGGAGCGCTTTAAGTGGCCAAGGCCAATTAAAGGATTAGATGCATGTATTTCCGGCAATCCTTCACCACAATACACATATCCCAAACACCCATATGGACTAGATGAGGTTTTGACCTCACATCTGTAACGATTCTGCTATACCAACATATTCAGGATAATTTGTCACATGTATTATGGGATATTGATTCTGGATTTGATTAAAGAGGCCACAAGATGAGATAAGATCATTTAATCAATTTCACCATATCCCATAATACAATAGATGAGGTACTGCATATATAGATCGCGATGTTATACAGTATTTACCAGCATTATTTAAGATAATTTGACACAATGCATTGGGAATATTAGATTTGATACCTTGATTCGTATGTACATTCTTCAGTCCACAAGTCAAAAACCATCTTGCAAAAAAGTAACATTCGTGTCCGATACAAACAACAACAACTTATAACCTTCTTTAGGACACATCTAAATATGTTCTATGTTAAAATCATCGCCATATGCTTCAGATTTCCAATATTTTTTACATTTTATTCACCACCTCTCTCCGAGCATACTCATTATACATTTCCTCAATATGATACTCCCCATTTAGGAACATGGAATATTCCACTTTGGCAAATCTGTAGATTTACTTTCATTTCTTGAAAATACTTGCCTCATAATTCATCCAAAATCCAAACCTTTTTTTTTTTTCCTTTCAACAAAAAAACAAAAGCCTTTTCGGCCCTGGAGAATACTTCAACACATATCTATCCAATGTAATACTCTAAAACAAACACCGCTTCCCTCTATCCAAAACGGTTGACAGAAGTTCATTTTTTCTCACAATGCAAAAGGCCATACTAACCCCCATACGTGACACTTACTGTCTTCTGTCAGCCATTTTTGGATTTTTCAAAAGTTAAGACCAATTCCAATATACAGACTAACGTCTGATAATGAGAGTCCGATGTAGTCCAGTGTAAACGCGAAGGACCTCATGCTCAATTAGACCGTTTTAAGTTGTGAGTTCTAGCGCCGTGGTCAAAGTGTTTTGGCCTTGGGCAAAACACTTTGTCTCACTTGTCTCACTTCACACCCAGGTGACAATTGGGGAGCTGTTCTGGGTAGTCACACGTGTGCCGCCGTAATATATCGGCCTGCCGAATTATCAATATGTGAAAAAAAATGTGGTATATGCTAGTCACAGACAGCGGAATAAATGTAAGGTGCTTTGAGACATAATTGTAAATAAGGCGCTATATAAATCTCTACTAACATTTATTTAAGTTGTCCCCTAACACCTTTAACAAACTTTAAAAAATTGATGCGTTTTCATTGTTTTTCATAATACATAAAAGCCCAATTTCGCCAAAAATGGCACTGGTCTTGCATTCAGCCCACGATTTTTACACGAAAAGCAGCATAGAGTATTATTTTTTAAAGAAATGTTTAGACACTTGCCTACCACCAAATGCGCATGGGGCATACCTTACGACACTATATTGTTCCCTTATCTAAATGAAATGGTCCTCATTTTGTGGCGACAAAATCATTCTCCATACCCGGTGCTCATACGCGTCCCTTTCCTATGTCGAAACAATAATCTACATACGCGTGTAAAAAAATCTTACACGACCCATTATTTAAAACACTAAGACGTTTCAAACCCGGCCTTTGCCATGTTTTAAGCTTTCAGACTACTCAATTCATGTGCCGATACCATTACGACCAATTACCATAACATGATATCCTTGATGAAAATTACTTCGTGAGCCATAGAGGATATCCATCATGAACGCACACAAAAGAAAACGCTGATATCTTCACGTATTGCCAAGCCAGCACTTGGGTAACTTCTAGGGCCCTGCTATGGAATTCCCTCAGTCCATCCATAAACACTCCCATCATATTGCTATGTCTCCAAAGCATCTCCTTGACACACATCTCTACTCTAAGGGTCATTTTTTTATGGACTTTTTGTGGCACCTTAATTTCTGTGTGTTTGTGTAATGTATACATGTGTATACCATGGTGTATGTAACTTGTACTCTGAGACAATTATACTTTTTCTCAGCCATAAGGTTAACACGCCCTTTGTTTTGTTTGTTTTTATTGTTTATATTGTTTTGGTTTTTGTTTTGATACTTGTGTGTAAATATTGTGAAGTGTTTTACACCCACTAGTCTCAAATTTGGGCATACGTTAGACCGGGGGGTTGTTAAACATATAATAATCTGCTATGAATGGAATATCTGTTAGGATGAATGTATGTATTATGCATATCCGTCCATTTCGTCCACAAAATTCTACAATTTGCCATAACTTTTTTTTCTTTTCTCTTCTCTGCAAATGATAGTGCAACCAACCTTGTTTATCAGGTAAGCCCGAATTTGGCACTAACTACCCATATCCTTCTGGCTCCGACGTACCCGTTACCTGTCCATACGGGTGCAGGGGAAAGTCAAAAAGACCAACAAATTGAACAATTTCCGTGAGAGCTATTCAACCAAAACTTGGTCATCATGGGGCTTTACTATATACACTACTGGCCCATGTCATCATGTAGCTTACTAATATGACACTATTTGCCATGTCTTATGACACTATGGCCATGTCATCATGTAGATACTATATGACACT